>JABUQX010085038.1:10000-12500 GCA_015478945.1 Trachelipus rathkii | reverse complement strand
ATCCTTTCGTGCGATGATGGACTATGATTTGTCACTTCTCTCCAAGCTCCACTCCTTTGGGTTTCCTCCTTTATGTCTAGCTTTTCAAATCGCTCAACATCAGCTGTTGTTCGACATCTTTCTCTTGGGTTCAATAGTGGTGTTTCTCAGAGTTCTGTCTTATCTCCTACTACTTTATTTATACTTTTCTATTAATCATCTTCTCAATTGTTTCATTTAACCCTCATCCACCTCATATGCCGATGACCTGACCCTTCACACATTCCTCAACTCATTTCAATTATGCTCTTTCTTTTACTTCTAGAATTGCCTCTCGTCCCAATCTTCCGATCTCTATTCACTTTACATCTGGTATTAGCCCCGGTGGGCCTTCTACTGAACTCTGTGAAACCCATCTCTTAAAAACCCAACTTAAGCAATCTCTCCTTTCTAAACACTTAACTTCTTCTCCCCGTATTCCTCCTTCGACGGTCTCTTTTCATCTCTCCTGTTGACAATATAAACATTCCTGGCCTTAACATAAACAAAAAAATGTTTTGGAAACCTCACATCACAACGTTTGGTTAGCAGCGTGGCCTCAAAGAAATCCTGGGAGTTCTGCTTGTGACTGCGACTTTTTCCTCTTTTCAGTTACCCCACTATCTCATCCGCCCTTGTATGGATTACTGTTCTCATATGGGGCCCTGGTTTCACCCGGTTTTTGGACAGGGTCGAGTCAAAGGCCAAAAGGCTTTATAAACTGTTCTGTACTTCCACTAGCTCCTTACTTCACACCTTCCTATATAAACTGTTCTGTTGGTGCTATATCTCTATTCTATAGGTACCGTAGCAAAGCTCGAGGGAACTTATCACTCTCGCGTACCACCACCTTTATGACGCCCTAGTAGCACAAGGGGTGCTGTATCTGCACGAGTTTGTGTTGATATTGGTAACTCCAGGCTAGTTCGCCGCAGTGCTTCCTTCTTTCCCCGCCACACTGTTCTGCATTCCTTCATCTTCTGTACTCATGCCGAGTTTAATCTCCCACTTTAAAGCTCAAACAAATTGTGCCATTCTAGTGGCAATTTTGCGCTAGAGGACGAATCTTTGAGCCTACTACACCCCTCCTGAATAGGCTCTTCTGCTCCGTGAGTGGTGGTGACATATGTAATAAACAAAACACCCCCCAGTGGATAGATATATGGATGAACGGGTATCCTCTTACTGCAAATTCAAAACATCATTCAGATTATTCTAGAAAATCGTACTTTTCAATATTACTGGACCATGGCGTCGGGCCACAACCACATACTTTTGACCTTTCTCAAACTAAATTCTTAACCATTAGAATTCTAGTACCTTCACACACACAAAATCTACCATAGCCTCTACCACAAGTCACTCATAAAAATTGCAACTCATCTTTCTATCCCCCCTCTCATTCCTTTCAACACCAGCACAAACATATTTCACACCTACTACTCATTTTCACTGAACTTCATCTTTCTTCCTAATCAGCAAGCAAATCAAATTCTGTCCCTTCTAAATACATCCATCACCTCTCTCCTCAACATTTATTCCTCTGACATTCCATGTGTCCATACGATTCTATACATTTTCGCCGAAAGAAGAAGACAGTCTTCACGGCGATCGGCTTATCCTGTCCCCGCGCAATGCACAGCATTCCCGGCAATAAGTAGTATATGCATAGCTGAACCTAACTACCACTATCTCTAGCTACCTTCTACAACACGCAGACATACGATAAGGGCAAATTTTCTCTCCCACAAGGTGACAGCAAGGGACTAGAATGCCTGTAAGATGCTCCAGAAGCAATAAAATGGATAAACAATGTATGTATGCAGATGTAAAAGGTGGTGTCTCTAAGATATTGTCTGGAGGATGAGTGTGTGGACATGAACGCAGAACAGAAAGGCGAACCATTAGCCACTGGAATCAAGCGCCACAATGCAAAATTGGTATAAGGCAGCAAAGCAGCGCAGTTAGTTAGCTATATATATTAGTTAAGGTTAAGGTTAGCAGCATATACATATATATATAAATATAATATGAGAGTATATATATATATATATATATATATATATATATATATATATATATAATATATATATATATATATATACTACGGAATATTAGGTTGGGTTGGAACGTTTCGCTGCTCTCCGTATGTGATGAGCAGCTTGGATAGAGAGGGAGCAGAGGCTAACAACGGTTAATCTTTATGTTCTTCTGCTCTTAAATAGGCTTAATGTAAAATAAATCCTGTATTATATAGGAGTTTAAAAAAAGCTATTGCCTTTAGTATAGATTTTAATTAAAGAAATGATTTAAGGTATCATTTAACATGATTATCGAGCAAACATAAAGATTATAGAGTGAATCAATAAAATTGCGGGGAGCTCTTAAATTCAAGGTGTGATATCAATGGATGTATTGTGGGAACTGGCAATGAAAACGAAAAATTATCTGATATGAAATGGGATTTATGCATGGTAGTGTA
>JABUQX010085038.1:2500-7500 GCA_015478945.1 Trachelipus rathkii | reverse complement strand
TGTTATATTAACTATATATATAGCTTCCGTCACGCTATTATTTATATAGTACATTATTATACTTATATATTTTAATTTATTTATTATTTATATATATAAATTTTATATTATATATATATATATAGTGAGTATTTTTTTTATTATTATATAATATATATATATAATATATATATATATATATATAAATATATATATATATATATATATTCAAAAGGTGTTTTTTATATAATAATTAATATTATAATATATTATTTAATATATATATAATTATATATATATTATAATTTATATATATTATCTATATATTATTATATATATTATATAATAGTATATTATATATATTATTATAATTATTGTAATTATATTATATATAATATTACATACTTAATAACATACCTCAAGGGGTGTATTGATTTTTGTAATACTCTTGTTGAATAACCTGGAATATAACATATGACAAGAATTAGGGGACTTTGAGCATTACTCCTGCCCCATTAGTAGTATGTGCATTTGTCGCATATGAAATCTTTTAGTCTTCTGTCTCTCCCATCATTTTTCAAATTATCTTTCAATCCTCCTCCTCAGTTTTTTTTTTTTTTTTTTAATTTTCTAGCACCAGTTCCTTTAGGTATATTTCACAATGGGGTAACTCCCATGGCTTCCATTTTTCACCCACCATACCTCAGCAGTACTATTTAGGAAAAATTTGTTTATCCATTCCTGTAACTTTGCAAGTCATCATTCTAGCACTCATTCTAGATGACCACCTAACATACGTTAAACTCCTGAAAACGACTTATCGCTGCGTCCCTGACCTTTTACGTCATCTCACCTCGAAATCTTTGGGTGATGATCGTAAGTTCCTTTTACGTCTACACATCGCCCTAATCTGGGTGTAGTTTAAACTATGGCTGCGAAGTATAAGATCAGGCTTCCCCAACTCTTCTACATCTGTTGCATCCCATAAAAAATGAGGCGATCCGTATCTCCATAGGAGCCTTCCGATGGTCCCGACAGTGAAAGGGAAGGGCTCTCACAAACCTAACCCAAATCTCTCAAATGAGCACAGACTAAGGTTTTAAAGAGAGAAAGATTATATGCAGCAGAAAAAACACATGCTGGTAGGGAGTTCCCCAAAAGAAAGGTAGCTGGAAAGAAGGAATCACAACAACGAGCAAGTCTGGAGAATTTTCAATGCTCACACAAACTGGTCAGCAAAACAATCTTACATTTTCCCTTTGGTTAATATCTGACAGCCCTGATAGGGTAAAATCAGTTGTTAGAGTATATATATATATATATATATATATATATATATATATATATATATATACTTATATATATATTATTATATAGGGTAATATATATATATATTATAATATACTATATATTATATATTATATATATAGTAAAGGGTGGACAACTGACAGACAAACTGAAATCCGGAAGTTGCAACAGGATGTTGCAAATATTGCAAAGCAACATTTTGCAACATTTGGTTTTTCAAGCTTGGCTAGGGTTTTCAAGGTTGGTGAGACCGAATTTAAGGTCTGGAAGACCGTTTTCGGAAGTTTTGAACCTGAACTCAAGGGTTTAGCCTCCCAAAGGGGGCTTTTTGGTTCCTGGAAGGTTTTAACTGATTGATAGATCATTTTTGATTTCAATCGATTTATCGATGTTTTTACCCCATATCGATGCTTAAATCGTCTTTATACGTGCTCTGATTGACTTTTTACATTGAAAAATATAATCGAAAGAAAATCATTACAATTATTTAAAATTCAGTCGATATATCGTTGTAGAGTGTTGACAGATTCGTAGCTAGTCTCCTTGAAATGACTATCAATTTTCTGCGTATATATAACTACCCGGGTTAGACTTATCGTACCGTGTTAACATTTGGTCGGGCATTAGTTGGTGACATAACATTGTCTACGTTGCCATGCACCCCCCGGAGGGGGTGCTGGTTTCCTAAAAATAATACATGACCGTAGAAGGTTGAAATGTGGAGATGGCATAGAGGAGGAATGAGTAAGTAGGTTTCGGATCCGGATTCGGATCCGAAGTTGGCACCGGTGCTGACTCCGGTGTTGTGCTGAGTTAGTAAATATTTGTATAATAATACAATTTTTGTGTCTTTGTATATGTTATCGAACCCATAGATCTCGAATATGAGGATTATAAGTTCGTAAAGGGTGTCTGTGGACCCCCCCCCCCGGAGGGGTTCCTCCGAAGAAATGAACGGAATGCATAAGAGAAGTGGAGAAAGGAGTCGGAGTCAGTACCAGCACCGGAGCTAGCACCGGTGCCAGTACCGACTCCGACTCCTCTGACTCCAACTCCTTCTCCGACTCCTTTCTTCTCTGACTCCTACTACGACTCCATTCTTCACTTCTCTTATGCATACCGTTCGTTTCTTCGGAGGAAGCCCCTAAGGGGGGATAACCATGACACCCTATACGAACATATAACCATCATATTTGAGATCTACGGGTTCGATAACATATATAAGGACACAAATATTGTATTATTATACAAATATTTACTAACTCAGCACCGCACCGGATCCAGCACCAATCGCGACCAAATTTTATGGCAATTCGGTAAACATAACCCTGGCAGATATATATACGCAGAAAGGTGAAAGTCATTTCAAGGAGACTAGCTATGAATCTGCTGCCCAACTACAACAATATATCGACGGAATTTTGAATAACTGTAATGATTTTCTTTCGATTATATTTTTCAATGTAAAAAGTCAACCGGGGCACGTAGAAAGACGATTTAAGCATTGCTATGGGGTATGAAACATCGATAAATCGATTGGAATAATCAAAAATGATCTATCGATCAGTTAAAACCTTCCAGAAACCAAAAAGCCCCTTTTGGGGTGCTACGCCCCCTTTTGGAGGGCTAAACCCTTGAGTTCAAGTTGAAAACTTCCGAAAATGGTCTTCCAGACCTTAAATCTGGTCTCACTGACCTTGAAAACCCTAGCCTTGACACGTCAAGCTTGAAAAACCAAATTTGCAAAAATGTTTGCTTTGCAACATTTTCAACATCCGGTTCAACTTCCGGATTTCAGTTTGGCTGTCAGTTTTCCACCACATACATACATACATACATACATACATACATACATACATACATACATACATACATACATACATACATACATACATACATACATACATACATACATAGCATACAACATACATAACATATAACATACATAACATTACATACAACATACATACATACATACATACATACATACATAACATACATACATACTACATACATACACACATACATATATATATATATATATATATATATATATATATTATATATATATATATATTATATATATATATATATAATATATATAATATTATATATATATTATAATATTATATATATATAATATATATATATGAAAATATCTTTCTTAATTAGTAAGTTGAAAGTGAATAAACCAACAAAATTGATTTTCTCTTCTCCTTGAAATACTGCTACTTTCCCAACTATACTCAATTTACCTGTTATATATAAATTTTTCGGAAAAAATTAAATAATTTTCAAAATTAATTAATAAATTTAACCATATTTACTCTTTTTTTTTTTTTTAATTAAAATGTTTTTAGGTATATATATATTGATATTTTTCTTAAATAATATAATATATATTATATACTATAATATATATAATTTATATACTATATATAATATATATATATATATATATATATATATATTATATTTATAAGATATTTATATATATATATAAATATATATATATATTATATAATATAGTATTTAATATATATATATTATATATTAATTATATATATATATATATATATATAAATATTATATATAAAATCTATATATTAATATATATATTTATTTATACTCATATATATATATTATATATATACTATATATATATTATTTACATATATAATATATATTATACATATATATAATTATATATAATATATAATATATATATAATATATATATATTATTATTTAATATATGTATATATATATTATATATATATATAAAGGATCTCATATTATTTATTCAACGTTTTTTAATATATATTATATAATATATTATATAACTAGTATTATAATTATAATTATATATTATATATATATGATATATATATTTACTAATATTATATATATATATTATCCGTATTCTATAATATATGATATAATATATATTTTTATTAATATTTTTATATTTTTTATATTGTATATTATATATATATTAATATATTAATGGTATATATATATATATATATTAGCATCAACTGTTGTCTCATCTACCTACGAGTACAAAATTAAGTTTAGTATTATTTACAAGATTTTATATAATAAATATCAAACTACTAAGACTACAAAGGACATCTGAAAGATCTTCATAGTATAGTAGTGTTATATATATGATAATTATAATATATGTATTATATGAGTAATATAAATATCTTAAGCAAATATATATATTAATTATTAAATATATACAGGTACATTTAAATTAAGTTACTATATATATAAATATAGGATATATATATATATATATTACGATATTATATATATATTTATATCTTTATTTATATATATATAAATTAAAAATAAAAAAACTCTCTTACTTAATGTTCTCTCTCTCGGTACATTCTAAGAATTAGCACTTTAATAGTTCTCTTTTCATATTATATTAATGAGACTTTTTTATTATTACCTAACATAAACAATTATCAAAATTATGTAATAATAGGCCCTTAGCTTTCTTAGCTGTTCTTATTAAAACGATATATATATATATATATTAATAAGTTAGGGTAGCGTACTATATGTGCGTATATCTATATATAGGTATATTACTAAAGTCTACTATATATAATAAAATATAGTAGTATACTAATACATTAGGATATATTTATTACTCAAGGATGATCAGAGGCCAGTTAGCTCATTATGAAACCCAAT
>JABUQX010085037.1:42500-53318 GCA_015478945.1 Trachelipus rathkii | reverse complement strand
CGGTGCAGGGTGTTAGTAATATATGTAGGTTGTTGGTAGGCTCTGAATGGAAAACCAAAGTATATATGACGATAGTGAAGCTACGTGTAAGAATAAATGTGGTGTCAAAAGTGATTGGTTAAATATTAATAGTGGAATGAGGCAGGATGTGTTATGTCCCCCTGGTTATTCAATTTGTATGGATGGGTTTTGAAAGAATTGATATGGGGTGGCAGGAAATGGTGTTAGAATGGAGGTGAGTGGAGGGTGCCCCACCCATTATATGATGCGACACTATTTTGCGTTGTGAACTGGAAGAGAGTTTGAGGATTTGGCAGGGTGTGTAAAAGAAAGGGTTTGAAACCGCGACGCTGATCAGCGTCATGGCCGCGTATTTCATCAAAACCTGCGCAGTCATGTTAGATGGTGAGCAGCCGGAACAAGTGTCTGAGCTTCAAATATTTTAGGATATGTTGGATGGAAAGGGAACGGATTATGCAGAGTGTAGTAGGAAAGTTGTGAATGGCAGGAAGGCCGAAGGTGGCTAGTGCAATTAAATCGTTGGTGGATGTAAAGGGACTAAGTCTTGAGTGCGCTAGGGTCTTATATGAGGGTATGTTGTTACCTGTGTTAATGTATAGTAGTGAGACTATGGTCTGGAATAAGAGGTATAGATCTAAAGTTCAATGTGTTCAGATGGACAATCTTAGGGGCGTGTTAGGTGTGAAAAGAATTGATAAAATGAGGAATGAACGTATTAGAGAGTTATGTGGTGTGAAGAAAGGGGTAAATGAGAGAATAAATGAAAGTACATTGAGATGGTTTGGTCATGTGGAAAGGATGAATGACAGTCGGTTGGTTAAGCGGATGTATAGTGGTGAGTGTGTTGGGAATCGACTGGCTGGGAGACCTAAGGAAAAGTGGATTGAGTCAATAAAGGAATGTCTGGATGAGAGAAATGAGTTTGGCAGAGGAGAGAATAACGGTTCATAATAGGAGTGAATGGCAGGGTTTTGTGAGGGGGTATGGTTGTGGCCCGCCTGGGCCAGGGGATGAACCCTACACTTGACGATATGCCATAGTGAGAGTCCGTCGCGGTCCCGTGAAGCTCTAGGGTGGATTTTCTGACTGCGACGAGTTCTCACTAATAGGTATAGAGGGGGCGGTAAGGCTGGGCTCTCTTTTCGACTTGTCATATTCTTCTACTACATCTCTTTTCCGATGCATGTCACACACCCTACCCCAGTTTTGTAGGATATATATATTTATATAAATATATATATATATATATATATATATATATATATATATATATATATATATATATATATATATATATATATATATATATATATAATAATAAGCGCGCTTTAGTCACCGGTGCCAAAACCAGACGCTGATGTGCTGGCCACAATGCGAGACGGCGAAACAATGTTCCAAAGCGTCCTGGAGCCTGAAACATCTGTACCGGGCGCACCGACGATGCCGCACAAGGAAGGTGGTTGGTGTAATTAACAGCATGGATGGGGTTGGGACCAAATCTTGAGTGGCAAGGGTCTTACTTGAGGCTATGTTGTTACCCATGTTAATGTATATTAGTGAGACTATGGTCTGGAATAAGAGGTATAGATCTAAAGTACAATGTAGTCAGATGGACAATCTTAGGGGTGTGTTAGGTGTGCGAAGAATTGATAAAATGAGGAATGAACGTTTTAGAGAGTTGTGTGAAGAAAGAGGTAAATGAGAATAACGAAAGTATCGTTGGTAGGAGCGAATGTGAAAAGGATGGATGATAGTCAGTTGGTTAAGAGGATGTATAGTGGTGAGTGTGCTGGGAATCGACTGGCTGGAAGAGAAATGTGAGTTTGGCAGAGGCAAGAAAAAAAGGTGCATAATAGGAGTTAATGGCGGGGTTTGTGAGGGGGTATGGTTGTGGCCCACCTGGGCCAAGGAATGAACCCCACATTGATGAGATGCCGTAGTGAGGGTCCGTCGCAGTCCCGTGAAGCTCTAGGGTGGATTTTCTGACTGCGACGAGTTTCACTAAAAGGTAAAAAAGGGGTGGTAAGGCTGGGTTTCGACTTGCGTCATATTCCTACTACTATTCTGTTTCCGGTGCATGCTAGGGAGGGAGTATCGTTCTGGGCATGAACCCTACATTGATGAGATACCACAGTGAGGGTCCATCACAGCCATGTGAAGTTCTAGGGTGGATTTTTTTTTTAACTGCAACAGGCTCTCACTTAAGGATATGTGAGGGTTGAGGAGGGGGTTCCTTTCTATTTGTCAAATTCTTCTAGTTTTCTGTTTCCAGGTTCCCTCAAGCTGAGGAAAGGAGCAGCCACGAAAGATTATATATAATATATTGGTTAGATATAAACATATATATATGAAAGAGAGTGATATATATATATATATATATATATATATATATATATATATATATATATATATATATATATATATATATATATATATGTATATATTCTTCTTTCTTCTTTCTTCACCTTCCCTCTTTGCCCCAAGATTGTGGGGGTAAGGTGCTGTACAAGCATCGGAAAAGAAAAGCAGTAGGGAGAACATGATGAAAAACGTCGAAAAGAAAGCCCAGCCCAGCCCCGCCTCTTCTGTACCATTAATTAGTGAGAGCTCGCCATAGCAGCCAGAAAATCCACCCTAGAGCATCATGGGACCGCGACGGACCCTCACTTTGGAATCTCGTCAATGTGGGTTCATCCTGGCCCAGGTGGGACTACAACCATGCCCCCCCATACAAAACCCCGCCATTCTCTCCCACGCACCTTTATTCTCGCCTCTGCTATACTCCTCACATTTCTCTCCTTCATTCGTTCACCGACTCAATCCACTTTCTTTTTCTTCAGTCTCAATCCACTTCCACTTCCACTATACATCCGCTTAACCAACCGACTTCATTCATCCTTTCCACATGTGACCAAAACCCATCTCAACATACTTTCTATTTATTATTCTCTCATTTAACTTTCTTTTCACACCACACGACCCCTCTAATATGTTCCATTCCCTACTTTTATTAATTCTTTTTCACACCTAGTATGCTCCCCAGATTGTCCATCTGAACACATTGAACTCTTATGATCTATACCTCTTTTATTCCAGACCATAGTCTCACTACCATACACAACACAGGTAACAACATGCCCTCATGTAAGACTCCTAGCGCACTCTGGAGACTTAGTCCCTTTACATTCACCAACGATTTAATTGCACCAGCCACCTTCCCAAGCATTCACAACTTTCCTACTACACTCTGCATCATCCGTTCCCTTCTCATCCAACACACATACCCCAAAATATTTAAACTCAGACACTTGGCTCCAGCTGCTCACCATCCAACATAACTCACACCGAGGACTGTCAAAAATAAACTATAATTTTATTTTATTTACAAGCGAGCTTTTTCTTAGACTTCCTATATACTCTCTGCTACCTTTCTCTATCAATTAATCTCTTTCTAAACTCTTCAGACTCGCCACACAGAACCAAATCATCCGCATACAGTAGGTAGGCACCCTCCACTCCTCTCCATTCTCCATCATTCTAACACCATTTCCCTGCCACCCGCACCCCTCGAATTCTTTCATAACCCCCATCCATATACACATTGAATAAACCAAGGAGACAAACACAACCCTGTCTCTACCTGCTAATCCTTCTAAACCAATCACTTTATTCTTTACACGCTTCACTATCAGTCATACATACTTTTGATTCCATTCAGAAGCCTACCACCAACACCCATATATATCACCACACCTGCCATAAAGTTTCCCTATTAACTCTATCATACGCCTGTTGTAAACCTAAAACCTAAATATAATTTATTCTTCTTTCTCCCTACATTTTCAATTCAATATTTGCTCTAATGAAGATGATCTACATTCTCACTACTCAAACGCACTTGTTTCACTAATCAGTCCTTTCAGTCACTTGACGTGCACTTCTTTTTCTGACTCAGGCCACTAGTATTATACTCTTTTCCTTTGCATAATACTTCATTAAATCTGAGTTCTCTATTTCTTTTGTTTAGTTCTTTGTATTTTCATACAAGGGTACCATTACTGCTCTCCTCCAATCCCTTTGAACCATAAATTCCATAAACGCTTTATTACACAACTTCCAAATCCAATCTATCACCATCTTTCCGCTCTTGATCATCATTTCACTAGTAATTTAATTTATACCGCAGATTTACCGTTCTTCAACTTTCACCCTACCCATTACCTCCTCCTTACTCATTAACCTTTATCCCCACGATTTCAGGAACGACTAAACCATATTCATTTACCACCTCATTATTGTGATTTTGGCGTCGGCACATCTATTTTACTGTTATAAAGCACCATCTCGGATCTATTATTCTCGGCGATTCTCCTTTATTCTTTATTTCGACCTTTTGCGGCTTCCTTCCAGAGCTTCCCTTTATTTCCTTTGTATGTCCCTTATCCATCCTCCTTTCCAAACTGTCTATTTTACTCCTCTTGTTTTCTCCTACGTATATATCCACCTTTTATTTTTTTCCTCCTTATATAATTCCAAGCATCTTTCTTTGAAACTTCACTATTTGCTTTTAGTACATCTAATCCACGCTTTTACCTTTAACTGCTTTATCACCTTCTTCATTCCAATCTATTCCTTCTACTTCCCTACTTCTAGTACATCCATTACACTTCCTTTGTAATCTACTACCACCTGCCCCTTCTATCGCCCCCTGTGATTTTGTTCAGTATCAACTTGTTCACATTCAACCGATTTACCAGCAAGCGCTCTTACATACCTCGTCCTTATTCTCTTGCCTACTTAACTTCACTTTAATTTTAACCCCATTCTCTTTGTATCACCTTCTCTCCATCCAAGCCCCACTAACTTTATTTTACAAACAGCCGCAATGATCCGATAATCCCTATCTTAACCCCTCACTGATTTTAACATCCAACACCATACTTCAACATCTCCTTCTTCACCAACACAAAATCAATCATACTTTTCACCTCTGATACCATCTCTATGGACACCCTTGCGCCTAAAGAAAGCAATACCACACATACTTTCATAGAAAACTAATCACCTTTCCTACTATCTCTTATTTTCCCTCACTCCTAAAACTACCTTGTTATGCCATATCCCTTTTTTGATCACCTATCCAACCATCTGGGTCCCCTAACACTATCAATCTGGAAGCTCCCACTCACCCCATCCAGAACATCATTCAAATTCATCCCAAAATCGTGCACTTCCCCTCTTTCCAACGTTTCCCTCAGATGGCCCATACGTCACAACCACACACACACCCTTGACCTTTTCTCAAACTTAAATTCTAACTATTAGAATTTAGACCCACACACACAAAGCTCCACCATAGTTTTAGAAATTACAGATCACCTTATCAAATTGTAACTCTTTCTCTCCCCTTCTTCTCCCATTCTCTTCCACACCAGCACCCACACATTTCACACACACCACTTAATCTCACCTTTTCCTTTCATCTTTTGTTTCATCACAGCGCAACTCAAATTTGCCCTTTCTAATACATCCATCACCTCCTCTCCTCAACATTCCTCTGATTCCATAAAATCTATTATTTGATCTCATACATCTCTGCCGAAAGGGTTTACGCGGATCACTGCACTCATCCCCGAGGCATGCATCAGCATTCCTGGCAGCCAACCCAATCCATCACCAGTCTCCTTAAGTCAGCCATTATTACACACATACACATATTAATATTGCTGTTATTATTATTAACACACACATTATTGTTACACATACACATACACATACATATATACATATTACATACACACACACATTATTGTCCAATTTGCAGTTCATTATTACATGAAAGAGGAGAGAAAGAGAGAGAGAGAGAGGAGGAGAGAGAGAGAGAGAGGGAGAGGAATGGAATGGATCCAAACCAGCGCCACTAACATGTTCGCAGTCGAGTTTTAATTTTTCCCCCCAGGTAAATAAAACCCAACTGCTACGAGGAGGATAGTGAACCAGCGTCCTCTCGCATGAGAGTCGGCGATCTCAGCCTCTGCGCCACGAGGATGATTCATATATACATACATATATATATATGTATATATTATTAGTATATATATATATATATATATATATATATATATATATATATATATATATATATATATATATAATATATATATATATATATATATATATATATATATATATATAATTTATTATTATTATTATTATTATTATTATTATTATTTATTATTATTATTATTCTAAACACCGTGTCCCGTATGGATGTAGGGTGGTGTCGATCACAGAAAGTATTTGTAACACTCCTGTGACCATTCATGGGAGGAGTGGAATAGCTGAGGTGGGTTACCAGCCCCAAGAGCCATGCAAAGAAATCATACTGACCAACTGCGTCGAAACCTGAAGTAGTAGCTTTATTTTAAACCAAATTCATGTGATTTGCCTTACTATAAAAAAAGAATTGGATGGAACAACTTATCTTCCCTCAAATCGAAACACCAGATGTCAAATTTCCATTGTCCTAAAATAACCAATTTTAGGAAAAAACTGGATAAAACATTTTGTCATCTTGACTTTTTTAAAATATGTAAATCTGACTTTAATTACATATTGTTTGATTCAATATACATTTTAAAATATTTAAATAGTGTAACTGCTTTTAAATAATAATCTTGCCTAAGAACTCATGTATAACATCTCTTTTCCTCAGACAAAACCTTTTAGAACTTTCTGATATAGTCCTGTGCTTCCCCTTAAGATTTCAGCTTTCTTTTTTCTTACTCTCTACTCTTAGATCTTCTCTTTTTTTCTCTTTTTTCCCTTCTGTTTTTTAATATATATATATATATATATATATATATATATATAGTTATATATATATATATATATATATATATATATATATATATATATATATATATATATATATATATATATATATATACATATACATACACCCCTTTATAACGTGCTTTATCCCCTTTTTCAGAGGGTAACATGAGGGTACTACAGGAAATCGAACTTAAGGCCGGCTATCCCAAACCAGCACCATTACTAGGAACCGACTGGGGCCTCTGGCCAACCCTGGCCATTTTAAGGGACCCTGCCCCGGCTAAAAATCAGAAAACCATTTTCTAAGCTGGGTTAACTGTAAATTTACACCAAATAATAGAGGGTTAAATCAAACAAAATTAAAAAATATTTTAATTCCATTACTCCTTTGTTATAAATTGATGCAAATATATAAACATACCTAAATATAATCAATTTTTTTTTGTATTTACTTATGATTTCAATTAATGGTTAATGAGATTTTTTTTCCTGAGTTTTATTATTATGTTTCGAAATTTGATACATCAAACGAATTCGGAAAAGGAAATAAATATAATTGGCTAAAATATTAATGTATTTATTTTATTTAAAGTGAATATCTTCAAGAAAATCAAATATTTTCCTGAAATCTCTTCACAAATTATTTATTTAATTAATTAATATATATATATATATATATATATATATATATATATATATATATATATATATATATATAGGTATATATATATATATATATATATATATATATATATATATATATATATATATATATATATATATATTTTAGAGAGGAAGCCCTTGTTTTTTTTTTTTTTTTTTTTTTTTTTTATGTTTTTCTGTCACTTTTTTTTTTTACTGTATACAAATTAGTTATTGTTAAAGACACTTTTTTTTAATGAAATAAATTTTAAAAAGGAAAGCTAATTTTCGTCCCGACACGCGAGACCTCTTCAGGCTAAGGGACTGGATTTCTTTCTTGATCTTCATCAGTTCAAGTGTGTTTCAGTTGGTCTGCTATTTTCTTCATGGTGTTGTTGAAATATTTTGATGTTTTCAGATATTCATTTTGTATAAAATCTATCTTATTTTAATTGAAAGATCATATGTTGTAATGAGAGATTAATGAGCTGTTTTAATATATGAAACAGGGAAAGCCAATCTCTCATTACAACATAACTTCTTTCATTTTAATGGCAAATATTACAAACAAATCTTTTTTTTACAAATAAAATCCCCACTGTTTCCCATACTCAGTAACATATATATGGAACTTACAGAACTGAATTATCATATTTTACAGCACCCTTTATTAAACAATAGTTTATGGATTAGATATTTAGATGACATTTTTTGTCTCCCTCCCTCACAACACCAACCCTAATGATGTCCTAAACTATATTAACTCTATTCATCGTTCAGTTCAGGATACGATAGAAATGCCTTCCAACAACTCTATCCCCTTCCTCGATACCTTAATCACATGGAATAACAATTACTTGCAATTTACTATATATAGAAAACCAACATTAGCACTAAACTATATACATTGGCTAACCATTCCCCAAACACAAAATTAGCCGTCTCTGTCACCCCCCATTCCCGCCATTCGTATACATGCCTCCTCTGTGCCAACCAGAACCAAACACATCCACAATACATTTTAAATCACGACCATCTCTGAGTTTGGCATCAGCATTCCTAGCAAAGAGGGGTACTATAGCACTTTCCCCGAAAATAGCAACACCTCCTTTTTTTTTTTACCAATTCCTCGCTAATTACCATTATATTCGTTAAAAACAAATATTACCAAAAATATTACCCCCATTCCATCAAATAACATCACCTAAAAAAACATTCTCAAACTCCCAAAACGTGAAAAGAAAATCTCCCCAAAAGCTATATATATATCACATCCTGCAATACTTGCAATAAAACATATATAGGTGAAACCATAGGATTTGCAAAGAAGAAAAAAAATCAACATACAGATGACCTGCACAAGAACAGCAAAATTTAGCTTTAACAAGTCATAGGCGTAACACAGGCCACTCTATCAATTTCAACAATATAAAGATGATCAGAAATATCATCCACGAACCATCGCAAAATCATGGAACTTTTGCATTTATAATAGTAACAACAACTACTAGCATCCCGGTGAAGTTAAAATAGATTTTATACAAAATATCTGAAAACATCAAAATATTTCAACAACACCAAGAAGAAAATAGGCAGACCAACTGAAACACTTCGTCTGACAAAGAGTAAGACGAAATTAGAATTGAAGTAGCCTGGAAGAGGTCTTGTTAGCCACTGGAGATCGAAATAACAACGTCTTGTAGCTTATTGCAAAGAAAGGGGGTGGAATATGGTTGTGAATTCGGAAAATCAAAAGTCCCGGTTCTAAGATGATAGTGTAATGAAAACATTAATCCCAAAAAAAAAGAACCAAGGGCTCTCCAAAGTGAATTACTCAATTACCATCAAAGAAGTTCCTTTAAATTATTATATATATATATTACATATACATATTATTACATATTATTACATATACACATACATATATATACATATTACATACATATTATTATTATACATATTATTGCTATTACATATATTATATATATATATATATTATTATTATATATATATATATTTACATACATATATATACATATGATTAGTTAAAAAGGCAGCATATATATATATATATATATATATATATATATATATATATATATATATATATATATATATATATATATATATATATATATTCTTTCTTTTCTTTCTTCACCTTCCTCTTTGCCCCAAGATTGGGGTTAAGGCCAGGCCAAGCATCGGAAAAAAGAAAAAGCAGTAGGAGAACATGACAAACGTCGAAAAGAAAGCCCAGCTCCTACCACCGCCCCTCTGTACCATTAATTAGTGAGAGCTCGTCACAGACAGAAAAATCCCACCCTAGAGCATCATGGGACCGCGACGGACCCCTCACTATAGTCGTCAATGTTGGTTCATCCCCTGGCCCAGGTGGGCCACAACCATGCCCCCCATACTAAAACCCCGCCATTCTCTCCTATCATGCACTCTTACTCTCGCCTCTGCCAAACATACATTTCTCTCCTTCAGACATTCGTTCACCGACTCCATCCTTTTTCTTCGGTTCCCAGCCGGTCGGTTCCCTCCCCAACACACTCACCACTATACATCCGCTTAACCAACCTACTACATCATTCATCCTTTCCACATGACCAAAACCATCTCAACATACTTTCATTTATTCCTCTCATTTACCCCTTCTTCACACCACACCACTCTAATACGTTCTTATTCCTCATCATTTTATCAATCTTTCTCACACCTAGCACACCCCTAAGATTGTCCATCTGAACACATTGAACTTTTAGATCTATACTTAATTCAGACCATAGTCTCACTACCATACACAACACAGGTAACAATATAATTTGTGTAATATTCAGCTAAAGATTTTGTCCTCTTGCATTCACCACAACGATTTAATTGCACCAGCCACCTTCCTGCCATTCACAACTTTCCTGACTACACTCTGCACTGTCCGTTCCTCTCATCCAACATATACCCTAAATATTTAAACTCAGACACTTGTTCTAGCTGCTCACCATCTAACATAACTTCACACTGAGAGTGTCCTCTCACTCACAACCATAACCTTACTCTTATCCACGTTTTACTTCAAGCCCCTCCTTTCACACCCCACAAATCTCTATCAACTCTCTCAAACTCTCTTCAGATCTGCCACACAGAACCAAATCATCCGCATATAATAGGTAGGCACCTCCACTCAACTCCATTCTCTCCACCATTCTATCATCTATTTCTGCTATCGCTACTCCCTCAATTTTTTTTTTCTATAACCCTATCTATATACAAATTGAATAACTAAGGGAGATATAATACAACCCTGTCTTTTACTCT
>JABUQX010085037.1:17500-40000 GCA_015478945.1 Trachelipus rathkii | reverse complement strand
TTGCGATCTTCTACTCCAACTTCACATCTTGAACAAGCAAGCCCTCAAAGTATGATTACTGAAACCGACCAAGAAACAGTTGAAGACTCACCCACCCCAATAACGTTAAATGATTCGAGTAATGATGCAACAGCTGTTGAAGACATTAGTCAATCTGAAAACGCTATTGGAAATTCTGTACCAATACCTTCAAATCCTGTTAATCTTTCCAATAATGATCTTCATCTGAAACGTCTGGACCGTCGTCGTTGACAACAACATCGTCATCTTCTGACGAATCCGTGTCGCCTCCTCGGACCCCATTTAAAAAGGACACGAAAATCAAGCCAATATCAAAATTGGAAGAAAAAAGCCAAATTGTCTTACACAAAACTGGAGATGTTAAAACAGGTATTATTATTGTTATTATTATTATTGTTTATTATTATTATTATTAGGAGAGAGATGTGTCTAAATAATACTTTCTTTAAACACAAAGTATTCATAAGTATACTAGAGTTGGTGTAGGTAGAGATGGTATCGAAGCAAAAAGTATGATTGATTTTGTGTTGGTGAAGATGTTGAAGTATGTGTTGAATGTTAAATCAGTGAAGGGTTAAGGAATGGGATTATCGGATCATTATATTGTTTTATGTAAAATTAAGTTAGTGGGGGCTTGGATGGAGAGGAAGGTGATGGAATTAAGAATGACAAGTTAAGTGAACAAGGTAATAAGGAGAAGTATTTAAGATCACTTGCAAATAAATCGGATGAATGTGAACACAGTTGAAACTGAACAAATATGGAAGCAAATGAGGGAAGCAGTTGTTAGTAGTGCAAAAGAAGTATGTGGATGTGCTAAAGTAGGAAGTAAGATTGTTAACAGTGAGCGGTGGAATGAAGAGGTGATGCAAGCGGTTAAAAGTGAAAAAGAAACGTGGTTAAATGTACTAGGAGCCAATGATGAGGACTCTAAAAGAAAGATTGTTTGAAATTATATAGAGGAAAAAGGAATACTAAAAGATGCATACCTAGGGAAGAAAAAAGAGGTAAATGGAACAGTTTGGAAGGAGGGATGGGGTGGGACTTACAAGGAATAGGAATGTAGTGTGGAAGCAGCAGGAGGAGAATGGTGGAATGGATGGAATGGATGGAATTGGATGGGAGAGCGTGGAGGAATGACTCGGAAAATCTGCATAAAATGTAAGGTAATGAAGAGGTAATAGTGAATGTGTGTGGGGTTTGATGGTGTAAGATGGAATAAAATGGAGGGGAGGAGGTAGGTGAGGAGGAAAGAAGAAGGAATGGATCAAGAACGGAGGTAGATGGTGGATGGAATGGATTTGGATGGAATAAAGGTAGAATGGAGGGATTGGAGGGAGGCATTATATGGGTGGTGGTGGATATGGTGAATCTGTTGGAATTATAAGGGAATGGAGGTAGAAAGATATGGATGGAAGGTGGAATGGAGGGACTGGATGAAGAACAGTGGAGGATGGAATGGAAATGGAATGGATTGAGAAATGGAAGGATAACATCGGATCCGCGACAGGCGCATGATAGATTAATAGGTAGCCCCATGGCGCAGCGTTTTACATATGTTGATGGTGGCCTCTGAATGGAACTCAAAAGCATGCATGACGACAGTGAAGCGTACAAGAACAAATGTAGGTTGAAAGTGATTGCTCTAATATTAATAGCGGAGTGGAGACAGGGATGTACGTTATGCCCTTTGCTGCCCCACCTGCATATGGACGAGGCTAGCGGAGTGAAGGGCAGCAGCATTCATTACATGGACGATTTGGTTCTTTGGTGTGGCGAACTGAAGGAGTCGGAGAGGACTGGTGGAGCATTTGGGCAAGGCAAAGGAGTGGGCCTGGAAAGCAAAACATGATATGCAAGGTCATGGCTGTGGAGGAGGACACCGGAGAGAAAGATGGTGGAGAATTGAGGTGGTTCGAGTGAAGATGGATAAGCATGTTGATGAAGTGGAATGGATGATATAGAGTTTAGTAGAAAAGTTGTGAATGGCAGGAAGGTGGCTATGCAATTAAATTCTTGTGGATGTAAGGGGAATAAGTCTTTGAGTGCGCTTGTATTCCTACATAAGATATGTGTTGGGTACAGTATATAGGTAGATCTAAAGTAATGATGTGTTCAGATGGACAACTAGGGGCGTATTAGGTGTGAGAAGAATTGATAAAATTAGGAATGAACGCATTAAGGAATTGTGTGGTATTAAGAAAGAGTAAAGTAGAGAATAAATGAAAGTACATTAAGATGGCTTGGTCATGTGGAAAGGATGGTTGATAGTTGGTTGGTTAAGAGGATATATAGTGTGCAGGGAATCAACTGGCTGGGAGACTGAAGAGAAGAAAAAGTGGTAAAGGAATGCCTGAAGGAGAGAAATGTGGAGTTTGGCAGAGGCGAGAAGGAAGGTGCATAATAATAGTGAATGGGACGAGATTTTGTGAGTGCTGATGGTTGTGTCCCACCTGTGCCAAGGGATGAACCCTTCATTGACGAGATAGCATAGTGAGGGTCCGTCGGAGTCCCGTGAAGCCCCTGGGTGATTGATTTTTCTTGACTGCGATGAGTTCTTTAATATGGGTTGAAGGGGGCGGTAAGGTTGAGCTTTTTTTCGACATGCGCTTCATTCCTCTCACCACTCTGCCTCAGCACATGCATAACCCCACTCAGTCCGTAGGTGGCTCATGATGACGAGCACACACACATAATAACATATTTCACCACCATCCTCAATGACTTCATAGACTGGATGCGGGACGCGCAACACGCACCGGAAACAGAGCAAGCAGTAGCCATACTAACTCAGCCTAAGTTAAGCTCCATCTCAACCTTGCAATGAGACAGTCGCAGCCAAAATTCACCCTATAACTTCACAACACCGCGACAGACCCCCCCCCCCCCCCACTGTAGTATCTCGTCAATTTAGGGTTTATCCCTTGAGCCAGGCTCACAACCATGCCCCCCCCCCCTCACAAAATCACACCATTTTCTCCTACTATTTTGCGCCATTCCTATCTCTTCTGACTCAATTCACTTTTCTTAGGTCTCACAGCCAGTCGATTCCCATTACACTTATCTCTATACATCCGCTTAACCAACCAGCTATCATCTATCCTTTCCATATGATCAAACCATCTTGATATAAACTCATTTATTCTCTCATTCAAACCACCCAGCTCCTAACACTTATTCCTCATTTTAAAAATTCTTTGCACACCTAACACGCTCCTAAGATTATATATCTGAGCAGACTGCACCTTAGATCTATACCTCTTATTCCACACCATGGTTTAGCTACTATGCATTAACACCGGTAACAACATAACCATCATGCAGAACCGTAGAACACGCAGTACCCTAGTCCCCTTGCATTCAAGAAAGATTTAATTGCACAAGCCATCTTCCTACCACTCATAATTTTCCTACTACACTGCATCATCCTTTCCATTTACATCCAACACATGGCCTAAATATTTAAACGCGGATACTTGTTCCAGTTGCTTACCACCCAACATGATTTCACACTTCAAACGCTCCTCACCCACCACCATCAACTTATTCTTACTAAATTTACTTCCAAACCCCTTCTTTTACACACCCTGCCAAACCCCTCTACCAATCCTCTCAAACTTTCTTCATATTCGTCACATAAAACTAAATCATCTGCGTATAATAAGCAAGGCACTTTCTGCTCACTTACATTTTCCATCAGTCTAACCCCCTCACCTGCCACTCTTACATTTAATTCTTTATCAGCCGACCCATATACAAATTAAATAGACATATAGCCATAACACATCCCTGTCCACTTCACTATTAATAATAGACAATTCTCACTCCACTCCATTTATTCTTACACACGCTTCACTATCAACATACTTTTAATTCCATTCAGAAGCCTACCACCAACACCATATATCAGTAAGACCTGAACAGAGGATCCCTATTAATCCTGTCATACGCTTGTTGCAAGTCAATAAAACCATAATTCAGTTTGTTGTTCTCTCTAATCTGCTTCAATGTTAAAATTTGACATGCACATCCTCCATCACTTTTAAATGCACATTGTTCTTCTAAATTAGCCCCTCAGTCACTCGATGCACTCTGAAACAAAATACCAGCATATTTCCTTACAACACTCAATATACTAATTCCCCAATAGTTTCTACAGTTCCCATAATCACCCTTCCCCTTAAACGAGGGTACTATCACATCCCTCCTACAATCATTCGAAACTACACCCTCCATAAACGCTTTGTTACACAACTTCCACATCCAGTCATTCACAATCTCACCTCCATTGTTGATCATTTCACCAGTAATTCCATCTATACCTGCTAATTTGCTATTCTTCAACTTCCTCACTCTACTTATTACCTCATCCTAAAATACCTGTTTCTTCTTACACCATCAAACTCATTCATATTCACTATCACCTCTTCATCACTGCTAATGTTATGCAGATTTTCGAAGTGTTCTTTCCACATTCCCCTTACGTCCATCTCATCAGGCACGAAAGCGTCATCCTTATTCATTCTTCTATGAAGATTTCCCTTGCCCTCTTTCTTACTTAACCTTTCTCACTTTTTCCAGAACAGCTTCTTATTCCCTTGTAAGTCTCCACCAATCCTCTTTCCAAACTGTCGATTTACCGCCTTTTTTCCCTTACGTATGCAATTTTTAGCTTTCCTCTTTTCCATACAACTTTCTTTCGAAACCTCATCATTGGCTGTAAGCACATTCAGCCACGCATCTTTTTAACTTTTTTTTTAACCTCTTGCAGCATCTCTTCATTCTACTATTCACTAACATTCTTACTTCCTACTTTAGCACACCCACATACTTCTTTTGCATTACTAACGAACGCAGTCATTTGCGTCCAGATTTGCTCGAGTTTCATCTTCATATTTAACTGATTAATTTGCAAGTATTTTTTCCTTATAACCCTATTTATTTAACTTTACTAACCCCCCCCTCCTTCCTTTTTTTTTTCTTTTCATCTCCACCCACTTAATTTTACACAAGACCACATAATGATCTGATATTCCTACTAAAAATTATCAGTCATGATATATTTAAAATTTGAAAAATAAATATGTTTAATAAAGAGCAATAAATGTGGGACGTTTATTCATTTTTTGTGGTGATCTAGAGGATGTTTTTGTATTAGTTTATTATAAATCTCCTCTAGTTTTGTTTTATGTGGAAAACATGGGGAACTCTGCCTGGTCCTGGCAATACTTTGCTTATGTTTAAATAGTCATCTAATTTTTTTTTTTTTTTTTTTTTTTTTTTTTTTTTTAGAAGCACAGAGATACTTTTGAAGTAACTTTGATAATGATTTCTATTATTAAACTTTGGACCTTTAAGTCGTCAATAAGGTCATACCTATTCATTCTCCCAGAAAATCTTAAGCACATGGGAACTCAGGAGGATTAAAAGAAAACATGATGTGCAAAAGTTTGCATGGACAAAGAGATGGATGTTGTATTTTTACCTTGTACTCATATGGTAAGATGCTCTTTCATGCGCAGTTGCCCTTGCATCATGTCCAATTTGTAAGGGATATTCAGTATGCCTTAAACCCATTATTTCATGAGGAAAATTGTAGTTGAATTTTACTTTTTAGGGGAAGTCTTTATTATTATGAGAGAGAGAGAGAGAGTGGAGGAGTGGAGAAAGAGAGGAGAGAATGAGATGGAGGAGAGAGAGAGAGAGCATTACTATATTTTGTTTATTTTATCTTTGATACATTGTTGCTAGCATGACCTAGTAACTTGTATAGCCTTTTGTAATAATTCTTTTTCTTCCATTTTAAAAAAAAATCTTTTAAAATTCCTTTTTGTGTTGTGATCATTCTCCTTAATAAAACAAAAGCTTTTACAACTCTGTGAAGTACCTTTTAATAATGCATTTACATACCATTTTATATATATAGTAGTGGTAGATTGGTTGAGGTAGGTCAGGTTGTAGTTTAAAATTTTCAAAAGATGCTCATTAGTTTATAATCTCTGTATAGTTTTTTTTTTTCCATTTAGGGTAGGTTTTGTAATAGATTAGAATGTACTACTCTTCGACCTTTAATACTGAAATTTTAATCTCGTGCAACACTCTAGTCTTCATTATATATACGGTATATAAATTTTGGTGTGTGTGTGTGTATATATGTATGTAGAACTAAATATTGTGAGCACTGTGGGTTATCTCCCTTTTAATTAAGAATCCCCTGATATTGAATCGGAATTTCAGAAGTAGTTGCCTTATAAATTTGAATTACAACAGCATAAAGTAAACGCTGTTTGAACATGTATATTTTCCATATCTTGTACATTGCTGCTTTTATACCCTTAAATTATAAAGAACTGATTTGAGTTCGTACAAGCCCTTTTTATTAAGCTTTAAGCTTTTGTTATATTTAATTATAGAAATTTGGTTTCCTTTGTAAAGGCCATGAGAAATCTGGTGACTGAACTGTAAAGCTTCTACATCCTCACACCCAATGCGCAAATGAAAGTTGTAAAATAAATTTTTCTTACATTTAAACATTTGCTGTATTTCTGCAGAATTTTGTGCGATTCCCTTTAGTATTTCTCGGATATAAAGTAATAAACTTGGGGAAAGTCAAATATTTTTTAATATCGACAAATGTAGTAGGAGGATGTTATGTAGAAGTGAAATCTGATATAATAAATGATCAGTCGATTGGGAACTGGAATTAAAATCTTAGGTATGAAAAGGTGGCTCAGGCACACTACTTTCGTGTATGATCATCAGTAGAACCTTATAAGAGGAGGTAAACTGTTAGGTATGTTCAATTGTTAATGAATATGGGTTCGAATCCCATTGTGTGATTGGACTTACTTAAAATGTAAACTAGAGAATGAATGTTGGTGTTTGCCGTTTCAGTGCAATGAGTGTGTATTGGCACGGGTTTATACATATACTTTGTTTCAAACTGTAAAGTCTCTTGGAAATTATAACCAAGTATAAATTCTAATGTTTGTGACTTGAGACTAATTATCCTTCCAATTAAGTTTGAATTAGTTTTGGGTGAGAAGCCTGAGAGTTTACAGCTTTACTGTAATGAATGGATACCATCCATTAAACTTAAGAGGGATAGGTGATAGGTCAGTACATAGTTAGTCTCGAGTCTAAATAACCTTAACTCTCTCAGTTTCTCTTTTCTTTTCAACTCGTTTAATCAATCTGTATCTATTGTAATTACTACCTTATGTCTTTTTTTTTATTTATTTGTAATTATACCTAAGCTAACAGTTCAGCTATTTAGCTATGCTAACATATTATCAATGCAATTTTAACCAAGTCCAAATGATTCTTCCAAAAATGTAAATGAAGGAAAATAAATTACTAATTTTTTTTAGTGTGCATCATTACTAAAGTGATTTATTTAAAAACAAAATATTGGGTTTATTCATTTCATTAGAGTAAGATTTATTTATATAGTACAGAATCTTTGAAAAAATTTTCTGGTCATTTTGTATAAATCATTAGATTGTTACGTGCTACTACAGCTTTAGTTATTTTTTTAATCCATCTCTTCATATGTAACTTAGGGGTCTCGTTCAAATAGATTTTGTTTAGAGCTGGTCTTTGAATAGGAGCATAGCCCTTCCTTCCAGAGCCGTTGGGAGCGTTGAGAAATGTACGTCATGCTCTCCGATTAGGAGAATATGTTTATTGTATATAAGCATAAAATTATTAAACTTTGTTTTTAGTCTTTTTATAATGTGTAAAAATGGAATGTTAGTTTGATTAACTGTAAATTTTTTAGGTTTGGTGTATGACGAATAAAGTATTTTATTTTATACTTTTGTTGTTTTTAACCACATTTTTGTATAATAGAATTTCTCTCCGTGTGTGGAGGAGAAAAAAATCCACAACGTAGTTCTGCGTATCGTAAAAGGTGACTAATATAAGGGCCGTGGTAACTTGGTTGGAGTCCCACTGACACTTATGCCCAAGAAATGCTAAAACATGCCTCGGATTTCTGGTGCATGTTTGCGCACCCTACCAACCAGTTCTGGGGAACCGAGGAACAGCTGATGATAATTAGCGGAGATTGCTTCAAGTATGTAAAAATTAAATTGAATTTAGCATCGCATTGGAGCAGACGGATAATGGCTTCTGAAACTAGAAAGTTTAAATTTTTGAGAATTTTCTTTTTTTTTTTTAACTACCTTTTACTAATAAGTTTAAAGTTAATTTTTTTTAATCATTACTCCAAATTGTGCAATTTAAAGTACGTAACTTTGTTTGAGTAACTACCGTATATTTTGTTTTTTGTTTAGAATTTCATAATTTTTTTAGTACACTTTCGAATCACAGATCATACATCTCATCAAACAAGACGAACAGTCAGCCGGACCTATCCGTTCCAAACCACATGAACCTGTCACCTTTGTGAGGCCTTTAATCTCGGATCCTCCGCCTCTTCGCTCCGCCCCAAACTGAAAATTGATATAATTTTCATCCAAATTTGCCCCAATTCTTTTTTGGTATATATAAAAAAAAAAATAATAATTGAAAATTTCGTATTTATTGAACAAAAATAAAATTGTAAGTTTTTATTTTTTATACGATCAGCATGAAATTTTATAGCACATGTATAGTTGGGGGGTTTCTTTATTTAGATAAATTTTTTTGTATTCCCAAATTTTAATTTTTTTTTCATTATTTTCCCATCATCAGAGTAAAATATTTGGGTATATAAATTGATTTAAATGAAAAAAAAGTGTACCTACCCAAATTATACATACTGTAAAAATTTCATATTGATCGAATGAACATAAAAAAATGATCGCAAAAAAATTCATTTATAAAAACCATTTTCATTGTCGGAAATTAATGTTCTCTGAGTTTTGATTGCAGATATCAAATATCTAAACTAAAAAGTTTAAGATAATTATATTATAGTTCAAGTTATTTCTACAAAAATTGTAGGAGACGAGCTCGAAAATATCGGGAACACGTTTTTTTTTGTTTTGTTTTTTCAAATGAAAATACTCCACATTATGAGTTCTGCGTTAAGTAAGAGGCGACTGAATGGACAGTGTAGATGGGAGCGAGTCCCGCTACCATTTATTTGTATCCTAGAAATGCTCGCATCCTTCGAATTTCCGGTTGTGTATGTATGTGAGCACCCTACCACCAGTTACGTTGAAGCAAGGGACATGATGAAAATACAAAACAAACCAAAATAGGAAAACGCCCGAAATCGATGTTTTAAGGATCAGAAAAAGCTTTATATTCCTTTTTATTTGGTCCAAAATCAAATTCGAAACCTTCCCTTCAGAAGACATTTGTTTAAGATCCATTAAAAGCCGGTTATAAAGTATAATTAATTTACACTAATGATATAAATTATTAAAAATTTACTTTTCGAAATCCATCGAAAATATTGTGGATTTAAAAAAGAAAAAAAAAATCCGAAAAGATTGTTAAATGGAAGCAGAACACGCTTTTTAAAATATGGAATGCAAAGTTATTCAAAATTTTAAAACTTTGAGTAACTTTAAAAATACAATCTCCAGAGTCATGAGCTACAAATGGTTTGGCCCATAAAAAAAAGATATAGAAGAAATTTGCACAATCCACGATTGGAAAATGCCAATTTGAGAAGTTACAGTTTTTACGAGAATCTAATTCACATTAAAGCCTTAACTTCCCTCAAGTCTAAACCATTCTCTATTAACTCTCTTTCTGACCGAACATCGTTTGTGACAATTATTTTACTTTCGTAGTTGTATTTAGTAGTCCGAACTTCCGAAGTATTGTTAGATTGCATGTGTGACCATAACTTAGTTATTAATGCATGTGGATGGTTTGGCTATTATATATACGGTATATATCATTATTTTTGACTAAGCCAAATTGGTAGATTTTTAGTTACAGTAATTTGACAATCCCTAGGGTGCTTTGTGGATTTGCATGAGCATGTTTGGTTAGTGGGCTGACTGGGACAGTCTCGATAGGCCCATACTTACCGTCTCTCTATATTCTTTAATGTCTTAAAAGTTGTTTCATACAAAACTTTTAAAGTTATCAATTTTGTTTACTGCCCTCACACACATTGGAACAATAAATCATGGATGAGGTTTTAGAAACTAAATGTCAAATATCTTACACCATACATAGTTTTCATTAATTTAAAGGAATTATTGACTGCTTCACCCAATTGTCCAACCATTTTGCATACAGCACATGTTAACTACATACGTAAAACTATCCTAAAAAAAAATTCAAAATTTAACAATTAACATGAATATTTTATATTATAGCTCTAAGAAATAAGGAAAGGGAAATATATTGCCTAATTTTAACTATTTCTCCCCATTCCAAAAGCAAGCTAATTAGCCATTTCTCTTGTTCGATTTTCATGACAAAATCAAGGGGCTACTGCTGGCGATTAAAATTAATCTGTTCGGATGGATAATCTTTAGGGCGTTCTAGGTGTGAGAAGAATTGATAAAATGAGGAATGAACGTATTAGAGAGTTGTGTGGTGTAAAGAAAGGGGTAAATGAGAGAATAAATGAAAGTATGTTGAGATGGTTTGGTCATGTGGAAAGGATGAATGATAGTCGGTTGGTTAAGCGGATGTATAGTGGTGAGTGTGTTGGGAACCGACCGGCTGGGAGACCGAAGAAAAAGTGGATTGAGTCAGTAAAGGAATGTTTGCAGGATAGAAATGTGAGTTTGGCAGAGGCGAGAAGAAAGGTGCGCAGATAGGAGAGAATGGCGGTGTTGTAAGGTATGGTTGTATTGCCCACTCTGGGCCAGGATGAACCTCTACACTTGACGATTTACCATAGTGAGGATCCGTCGCGGTCCCGTGAAGCTGTAGGGTGGATTTTCTGATTGCGACGAGTTCTTACTAATTAATGGTACAGAGGGAGCGGTAAGGCTGGGCTTTCTTTTCGACTTTTGTCATATTCTCCTACTGCTTTTCTTTTCCGATGCGTGTAACGCACCTTACTCCCAATCTTAAGGAAAAAAAAGGTAGAAGAAGAATGATGTGAAATATAAGAAGGGAAGAGAGAGAGGAAAATAACCTGATAAATACGATCATCATCAAATTATTCAATCTTTTTAAGCTTTATTTTCTCATTAATCTTCCACAATTCCTCACTATTATCAAAATCTGGTTAAATGGACTAAAAAAGGATGCAAACTGAAGAACGAAAAATAAAACTGAAAATTTTTATACAACTTTTAAAAATGTTTCCTCTCGTTTTTCCCACATTTGCACCAACAAGTAAAATTTCTTATTATAAAAACTTGTATATTCAAACAATCCTAATTTTAAAAAATTTGCTAATAGTTTAAAAAAACAAAACAAAATTATAATAGTCATTAAGTTTTCAAACAGGATGATAAAAAATGGCAGAAACAACAAATTTGACAATAAAATTTACATTATTTATACATCATATTAATATTTTGAGAGAGAGAGAGTAGGTAATTTAACATAGTTGAGCCTTTTAAATTTTAGGGGAACTACAATGAAAGTAAGTAGACCCCCTCTCTAATGGTTATTATCTAAATATATATTAATTTCAAAGACAGAGATGAAAGCTGCTGGCAAGATAATTCTCCTTATACCTAACCAAACCTACACTAGAGTTAAAAAAAAAAACAAAATTTGACTTTGAATTTTTTTCTGTTTTTTTTTTTTTTTTGTTTTTTTTTTTTTTATAACAGTATATATATATTTACTAGTTTTACAATGTTTTACTTAGAACTAATTTCTTTATTCTAATAATTTTGAGAATGATTTATTAACTGTAATTGTACTGCCAAATGACTGGTTTAAATGGAGCAGTTTTATATTAATCAGTTTAAAAAAATTCTCATAACAAGTTATTTCAATCGGAACTTAAAGATTTTAGCACTAAAAAATGTGATGTCTTTAGTCTGAAACAAATTATTTGTTAAAAAAAAAATTTCAACATTTAAAAATAAAAAAAAAAAAAATTTAAATTTTAAACATTTAAAACTAGTTATTTATGCAGTAGAGTATGAAATTAAACTATTCTCAGCACTAATAGTAAAGAAATTGGTTCTAGATAACGTAAATTATTAAAATATAAAAAAAACAAAATTTGCGTTTTTTTTAATGTAATTTTTTTTAACGAGGTAGTTTTTATCTTTTGATACAACACTACCTACTACTAATAATACACTAATGAAATTCTTTAATAATTGAACACTACTTATTTGAAAGACCGAAAAACAGATGAGATTTCTCATTCTTTTGAGATTTTGTGATCTATTGGACCTTCACGTAACACCCAGTCATTGAAGGAACCTCGATAGAGTCTAAAAAATAAACCAAAATAAATAAAATAAATAAATAAATAAATCAAAATACTCATACAACCCAAAGTATGATTGAAATGAAATATAAACAAACCCTACCTAACATCTGTATATCCAGCTCCTATTAAAGCAAGCTGAGCAGTAACGGCTCTGATACCAAGTAAACACATTGTTGCAATGGGCTTATTCAGTGATGGTTTCTCAATTCCATACAATTCTCTAAATTCTGCCTTTGGTCTTAAAAGAGATACTCCAACACCGCCAACTGATGAAATTGTAAGAAAATATTTATAAAATTTCAAAGATGAAATTGTAATAAAACTTTTATAATTTAAAATTTAAAATTCATCTTTAATAAAAAATAATCTACTTTTTAATTTTTTGACAAATAATTAATTAACATTTCATATATTAATCGAAGGAAAATGGAACAATTAACCCACGGGGTATATTAATAGAATTAGGTATGTAACCATTTTCTATTATTTCTCTTTCTGACCGAACATCAATGAGTAAAATCTGATTTTTCTCAATCTTTTCTAACAACTCTTCAAATTCAATTTCTGAAAAGTTTAAAAAATATTTAAACATAGAAGTACTAAAATATGATTTTAAAAAAAATTAATTATTCTACTAAAATTTTTGTATTACAATGTATATACTCATTGTACTGTAAACCAGTTATGGAATCCGTTCAAAATTTTGTTGCTTCACTCCACGGGTCCACTCATTACAAAATATCAACTCTTACTCCATCTACTTGGAAATATCTGACTCCCAACTCCGACATTAGGAATATCCTACTCGGACTCTAGTTACATTCCTTTGAAATATATGATTCTACTTATTATGAATAGTTGAAATTAAAAATAAATTCTTGAATCAAATCATTAATGCAGGTGGTCCCAGGCTTCCTTGAAGATGATGCCAGTTTTTTTGAACCACACTCACAACATAACCTGTCATCACTCAACGCATGAATCTCCAGGTTATTTCCTAGGTTAATTAAAGGTTAAGGGTATAATCGTGTTAAATATAGTTCTAATAAACAATTTTTTTCTATTAATATTAAAATTGAAAAGATTAGATAATAAAATTTTAATCACGATTTACAAAATTTGAACTATTTAAAATTAACCTAACTTTGTAGCTATAATTATGCATTTATGTTTTTTTTTTCTTTTTTACATATATTTCCATTACTCTGCTAACATCCTATCACATATTGATAAACAAATATAGTCTATATATATATATATATATATATATCTTTATATATATAGTAGAGAGTATATATATATATATATATATATATATATATATATATATATATATATATAAAAAATATATATCTATATATATATATATATATATATATATATATATATATATATATATATATATATATATATATATATATATATATATATATATATATATATATATATATATATATATAAAAAAAAATATTATTATTAATGTTCTTTTTAAAATTAACATTAATAAGCCTTTATGATTTAGTTGTAAATATAAACATCAGCTAAAATTTTACAATTAGTTATCCTCCATTTATTTAACCCTAGATCACGGTCATGCGGTCTTTTAGACCCCACACATGTGCTCATTTTTACTCTTTCATTCATAACTTTTAAGGGGCGTGGCTAATGACTCCACGATTGTAATGCTTTACAGTCTGCTATGAGCAGTCGAAGTGTGTAGGAGGGTATCTTCGTATCTCTTACGGTTTTTTAGTAAATTGGATTTTTGGGTCATTCGGACCCCATGAATACCGTATGAGGGTGTGATGTGAAAATAGGGAGATGCTATCAACTACGAAATTTGTCAGTTATTTTCCATGATATATATATATATATATATATATAATAATAATAATAAAATGTGACAAGCCTTATGGGTTTTGAATATTAGATGGGCATCACTTCTACAAGTACAACTTATACAACAACTAACAGGATACCGCGATTGGATGCCGCTGGAAAACTGAAAAATTGGAAATGGTGTTTGAGGGTGTGATGTGAAAATAGGGAGATGCTATCAACTACGAAATTTGCCAGTTATTTTCCATGATATATATATATATATATATATATATATATATATATATATATATATATATATAGAGAGATATATATATAGAGAGAGGAGAGTATATATATATATATATATATATATAGTGAGTATATATATATATATAGAAAGAGTATGGCACAATAAATAATACACATAAATGTGATATGCTCTTTATGGAAATATTGATGTGGCATTACGCAAGGTACAATGTATAAATAACTAAGGATACGTGATTGGATGCTGTCTGAAAATTGGAAACTGGAAAACTGGAAGAAATTGGAAAGTTGGAACCGGTCCCAAAACCCTAAAACGATTCTAAAACCATACGGCTGGCTATTAGTTGCTGCTGGTTGTTACGATACACACAAGGCTGGCTGGCTGACAGCTACGAAATACGCCACACATACATACACATACATGCAACCGTCCGATGGTAGTTCTCCACCGCAGCCTTCGAAATCGTGGTTTCAGGCCGCTACGGCGAACGTGGATGGCTGAGCCCAAAACCTGGAAATGATCGTAGAAGGCTGAAACTTAGCACCCTATTTGGTGATGACGTAACCTCGTCGTATACGAGGCTACGTGGCCATGCACCCCTTGAGGAGTAAATTGGCCCCTAAAAAATAGGAAATGATGGTAGGAGGATGAAATTTGGAGTGTATAGAGGGAGGATGGAGAAAGGGGAGTTAGGAAGAATTACGAATAAGATCGACAGTTTGGGATCTCCCCGGAGGGGATCCCCAACTGAAATAAAGAGGAAGAAATGCCCTCGGAAAGCATAATAGAAACAGAAGAAATGAAGGAGGAAATGAAAGAAAAAGAATGAGGAAGGGATGGATGAGGGAATGAGGAGTATAAGGTACCGGTACCGGGGCTGGTCTGGTGCGGTGCCGAGTTATTAATAGTGGTGTTCTTATATATGTTTACAAGGATTCTACAAAAGGAAACTTCCTTGTAAGTTTGAAAACGAAATTCAGATATTCCTTCAAAACTTCAATTAGTCTAAACTAGAGTTGGCCAAAACACCAGATGCGGTGCGGTGCGGTGCTGTGCGGTACGGGTTGTGGTGCGCTCATTTTGGAGTGATGCGGTGTGCTACACAAATCCAGGGTACCGGTGTAGTGCAATTTTTTAAAATATAGAGGTGGGACGTGGGGTGCGGAACGCGATGCGCATTGAGGTGGTGCGGCGCGCCACAAATCCAGTAAAATTGTGCGGAGGTGCAATTTTTAAAATATAGAGATAGCGGTGGTAGCTGGCGGTGGGCGGGTGGTAGTAAGCAAAGGGTGTAGAAAAGGCGATTGAAACCAGAGAAGCGTGTGTGGTGCGGACAAAATGGTTTTGGTGCGGTGCAGTGCGTGGTGTGCTTTACCAGGCGTTGTGTGAGCGTTCACAAAATTCCGGTGCTCAGCCAACACTAGTCCAAAACCCACCAAAGGGCAAAAAAAAAAATGACACATCTTTCATTTCCCAGAAACTAGGTGACTTCCGCATGTTGCATGAACTTCAAACTTTCAGTAAAGAGAACCATACCCTTCAACTAAAAGAGGAAATGTTCATTTTTCAAAAACGTCAAGAATTTTTTTTTTTACGATTTTTTTTCTTCATGGTTGTAACTTTTTTTTTTTTTTTTTTTTTTTTTTTTTTTTTTTTTTTTTTTTTTTTTGCTATTGTCATCATGATTTATCATTAAACAAGAGATTCTGTTAGTAAAATTTATTAAATTAAATATTCCATAGATTTTACTGTATATTTTCCCACTTGGGGTGAATTTGACCCCATGTCTGTAAGTGCGTTTCGAAAAAACCATGTCTGCATTCTAGGGTTAAAAGAAAGTACTTGTTAGTAACGGCAAATAGTCATAAATTTAAAAATAAAAAAATTACTGTATTACATATTTACATTCACATATTTGGTAAATTTGTTCTAAAAAAAGAGATTGGCATCTGTTAGGTCCCCTTTCATCTGTCCTCTTTAGTCAATTTTATAATGCAAAGTGCAGAAAAGTGGACTTGAAATTCAAACACTAACTTTCGTTGGAAAACTGTTGGGATTAGGCAGTAATATCAATTACAATTACTTTCGCAAATTCTGTATAACTTTCTAAAAAGTCTCTTACTATATGTTTTGAACTTTTATCAAATTTTTCAAATTTTTTTCCATAATAGCAAAGAAACTACTTTCAAATTTATTAAGTTCTGCGGAAGAACATTCCTGTTCCTCTGCTCGAATACGTTAACGCTTTTTCTTTCGTGATTATCTAGAAACTTTTCAAAATCATTTTTCGAGCTTGCTGAAGACTGGCTGCCAAAGCTAGGAGTTGGACTAGCACTACTTCTTTGTGGCCTGATTTGCAATATGAGGAGAGAGAGAGAGAGAGAGAGTGAGGAGAGAGAGAGAGAGAGAGAGAGAGAGAGAGAGAGGAGAGATCCTTAATTAGTTTACTAGGTGTTTTGCATGGGCGCGCAACTGGTTTAAGAAACACACAACCCTGAAAAAGGGAATTTTCAGCTGTAATTCTTGCTTTCTTGTTTCTTTGATTACAAGAGATCTTGTGTTATTTCTTTCTTATAAAACAAACAAAAGAAGAAGAAAAAAAGTCTACATGCCATTTCACCATGAAGTTGTAGAAGGATCGTGTTGAAATTAACCTAGACAGAGTTTCCCGACCTATCTTGAGTTTCTACTCCTTTCTAATATATAAGTGGCAAACTTATATCAAACATCTTGAGCAATGTCTTACTTTCGCAGTCACTTAGGAAAAGGCAAAACTTCGAGACTCCCCTTTGGAAGTTGCAACTAACCAATCTGGAAACACTGATTTAAGGAGAACAAAGTTTATTACTACTATTTCAAGTACCCAATTTTAAAATTTGGCTGGTTAAACTAACTTTTATCACTAACTATAAATGTAGTTACCGGTCCTTATTTTGATGCTGATGTCACTTTTTTTTTAAATTTTCTTTGGCTTACTTTCCTCATCTTTTTTACTTGCTTAATCCAGTATCTCTGGAAGCTTCCCAGCAAAAAATTCCTATAGGATCCCATCCATTCCTATCTTAATTAAGATAGGAATGGATGGGATCCTAGGAATTTTTTGCTGGGTTATGCTATAAATGGCGCTTTAGGTTGAAGGTTTGGGTAAAAGAATACTATCCTCCAGTATATACTTAATTCTCTCTTCACAAAATATTTCAGCATAATTTTTATCTTTTAAATTTACATTTGACATTTTAAATGAATCGTGTTCCAATTTCCTCAAAATGATCAAACACCAAGAACTTTATTTTATGAGTCATAATGGGGTTGTAAAATCAATACTAAGTATGAATGTAGAGCTAAAGATTTTATTAAATATTCTGAAAATGTAAACTAAAAATGAATTAAATAAATATTGTTAAACAAAAAAAAAAAAAAAAAAAAATGATTATAATTACAATAACATACTTCAACTTTTATTACACCAATTGAAAAAAAAAATCAACTCCGGCGTTGGCCCAACAATAAAACTAAAGGCTCCATAAACATGTTGTAACCACCAAATATGTAAATAATATTTAAAATAATCATAAATCAAGGTTTTCATGCATGCCCTTGATTCACATCAATTCCAACAATAAACATCAAGTTAAAAAAAAAATTCACAGGAAGAAATCGACAACCAGACAACATAACTAATACCTCTAAACTTTTTAAAATTAAATAAACCATACAAAACCTTCACAAACTTTTCCCAACATGTAATAAACTGGGGTTAGACCATGGATTACGACTACTTAGCTGGTATAAATGAAAAATTTTCACTTACTAAAAAAAATACTGAAAAAAATTGAAAGTCCCCATGCATAAATTGTCTAAAAATATTTATATAATTATATATATATATATATATATATATATATATATATATATATATATATATATATATATATATATATATATATATATATATATATATATATATATATATATATATATAGAAGAAAGATATATATATATATATATATATATATATATATATATATATATATATATATATAGTATATATATATATATATATATAGTGCAGGCAGGCAGGAGAGAATATATATATATATATACATATATATATATAATATATATTAGTATATATATATATATATATATATAGTATATATATATATATAGCAGCAGTATATATATATATATATATATATATATATATATATATATAGTATATATATATATATATATATATATATATATATATATCATCACCAACCTCCTCTCCCCAAGACTGGGGGTAAGGTGCGTAACATGCACCAGAAACAGAAAAGTAGAAGAATATGACAAGTCGAAAAGAAACCCTTATACCTTTTAGTGAGAACGTCGCAGTCAGAAAATCCTCCCAGAGCTTCACTGACCGCGACGGACCCCTCACTATATGGCATCTCGTCAATGTGGGGTTATCCATTGGCCCAGGTGGGGCCACAACCATATCCCCCCCTGCAAAACCCCGCCATTCATTCCTATTATGAGCCTTTCTTCTCGCCTCTGCCACATTCCATTCCTCCAGGTATCTTTACTGACCTCCAGCCTACTTTATTCCCCAGCCGCCGATTCCTGCAGCACACCTACTCCACTAAACATCCGCTTAACTAACCGACTATCATCCATCCTTCTAACATGGTCAAACTATCTCTTGATACTTTATTTCTTTATTTATTTCATGTAATTTTTATTATCCTAATCGGATTCCTTGTTTGCGGATCTCGTCAATGTAGGGTTCATTCCTTGACTTTGGGCCACAATCATGTCCCCTCAGAAAATCCCGCACTACTTACCCTATTATGCACCATCTTCTCGCCTCTGCCAAACTCACATTCTTCTCCCTCAGGTCTTTCCTCTTCTTTTCCTGACTCAATCCACTTCTTTCTTCGTCTCCAGCTGGTCGCATTCCCAGCACACTGGCCCACTATATACCCGGCTTGACCAACCCACTCATCATCCATCCTTTTCACATGACCAAACCCATCTCTGTATACTTTCATTTTTTCTCTCATTTACCTTTCTTCACACCACACAGCTCCCCTAATACGATCATCCCTCATTTCATCAATTCTTTTCTCATACCTCTTATCCTACACCATAGTTTCACTACTATACATTAACACAGGTAACAACATACCCCTCATGGAAAACTATAACGCATTCAAGGCTTAGTACCTTTACATCCACCAAGGATTTTAATTTCACAAGCCCAGCCACTTTCCTACCACACTCTGCATCATCATCTAGATTTCAATATACATATATTATGGCATATATCAGAGGCTGGCGTTGCGCCACCAGGCTCTATGCCCATGGCGCACTGACGACCCGGCGCAAGCATGCAACACTTTGCTATGGGATTCAAGGCGTGCACAGCCAATCTCTAGGGCCATAGTCAGCCCATGAACAGGAACTAAGATTTTTTTTTAATCTCCTTTAAAAGTTGAAATTAGAAGCTTCATAAACTTGTAATCATTCTAAAACCAAAATATATATATATATATATATATATATATATATATATATATATATATATATATATATATATATATATATATATATGATATGAGCCGGAGCAGGAGAGAGAGAGAGAGAGAGGAGAGTGAGGTGCTGCCACATACATGTATACAACTCAACCAGCAGTCCCAACAAACAAACTCACAAACCATGGCCTCGGAAATTTAACTTCAGAAGGCCGAGCTGAACCTCCTGGGGAAAACATGGATCACAAGGACATGGAGGAGAGGAAGAGGACGGGTAGATATTAGTTTACGGTGTTTTAATTACAAAATTAATAAATGTGTTTCCTTATAAAGCATGCTTTTATTATCGCACTTAAAAGTTTACTTTGAAATAAATTTAGCTGAACATCCACCAGCTGGCGAAAAGTCGTAGGCGCAAGGCGCATAGGCGCTAGGGCGCATTGATGTGACCAAAATATAGGCGCATAGGCGCGCACTAGGTCTGGCGGCATAGGCGCATAGGCGCAGGCGCACTCAAAAAATTATAGGCGCGCCCAGCACTCATATACATATTATTATTATTACATATATATATATATATATATATATATATAGCATATATATAGCATATCATTATTATATATATGCATATACATACATATACATATATGATATATATATATTATTATTACATATATATATATATATATGAAAGAGTTATTATATATATATATATATATATATATATATATATATATATATATATATATATATAAACTCTTTTAACATGCTTAATCCCCTTCTCAGAGGGTAACATGGGGACTACAGGAAATCGAACTCTTTAAGGCCGGCTATCCCAAGCCTGTCGCCACCAGCGTGTTCGCGAGTTTTAATTCCTGCCCCCAGGAAGATAAAACTCAGATCGCTACGCAGGTCGAACCAGCGTTCCTCGCACGAGAGCTCAACCCATCGCACATCCTGGCTATATATATATATATATATATATATATATATATATATATATATATATATATATATATATATATATATATATATATATATATATATATATATATATATATATAAACCATAAGGTGGGGAAAATTTGGACAGGTGTTGCAAATGGGACCCCTGTATAAAAACAGCATTCCTACTGTATAATTTAGCTTTTAAGACCTATTAAAATGTAGCTTTATGTCTTAGGTATTAAGTTTTTATGAAACTGCTAATCTATTTTTATTAATTGTCAAAAAAAATTAAATTTTTATAAACCTATTTTTTTGCGATAAATTTCATTAAATACTAAGATCAGTAGCACCAACAAAATTAAATAGGTATATCTGTTGGAGGTTGCTATATAAAATAAATTTGTACCTCCTGAAGCTACCTAGATTTCTAAAACATATCACGTAAATTCTGAATGATTTTTATTTCAGAAATTTTAATATGGGGCAAATTTGACCACGTTGATACATTTTGTTGGGGTAAATATGACGAGGTTGAAATTTTCTCAAAATGCTTTTACTGCTTTATATACAAACTAATACCATTACAGAACTCTAAACAATGAAATATTTTTGTACTGCTATAACGTTATATCAAAGTTAAACGTAATTTTGGTATCATTTTTTTCAGGAAAATGGTTAGAAATTACAAAAAGAAAAGTAGTCTTCTAAACTACTCAGAAGAAGATATGGTGAGAGCTGTACTGGAGGTTCAGGATGGGAGAGCAATATGAGAAGTCACTAGAGAATATAAGATTCTCATAACATCGCTTCTCAATCGATTGCTTAAGAGATCACAATCACCTAGGAAAAAAGGTAGGAAACCTGCTCTTATTTGCAATGAGGAAATGGACCTTGCCATCCATCTGGCAACACTAGGAGATTATGGCATGGCATTTGACACTAGCGAACTGCAAAAGTTCGTTATATACCATCTTGATGCATCCAACAGAGTTGTTGAATGCTTTGATAATAACACACCTGGTATTGAATGGGTGAGAACATTTCTAGATAAACACAAGGAGATCTTGTCAAAACATCTTGCGTAAGTGTGCAGCTGTAACTGAGCAAATAATTCAAGACTATTTTAATAAGTTACAGAAAACACTAGTAGGAGTCCCCCCTGCTGGCATAGTAAATTACGATGAAACTAATTTGACAGAAGACCCCAAAGGTAAGCTACAAATCTTCAGGCGGGGTTCTCAATATGCTGAACGTGTTTTGAATACATTGAAGAACACGATTTCCATCATGCATGCCATAACAGCTGTCGGAAAATGCCTTCCCCCTATACAATATAGGGGGCAGAGAGAATGCAAGATTCCTGGTTGATGGGTGGTCCAGCTGATGTTCAATATGGGAAAAGAGCAGTGGCTGGTTTGACTCAGATGCCTTCATGAATTGGTTTAGATCAGTCTATATGCCATATATTAGGACTCTACCACAAAATGAACCAAAGGTCATAATTGGAGATAACCTACCATCTCATATCAATCATAAAATCATAGAGAAGTGTAACAAAAACAATGTTCATATGTGCTTCTTACCACCTAATTCGACCCATCT
>JABUQX010085037.1:0-12500 GCA_015478945.1 Trachelipus rathkii | reverse complement strand
CCACCATTGTTTTCGATATTTACGTATTATTCATTGGACATTTTTTATTTACGTATAATTTTAACTTTAAATGTAATAAAGTTACTTATATTCAATAGAAAATTTTTTTAAAAAATGAAAATTTTAATAAAAAAAAAATGAGTTCAAAAAGTGTCAAATTTTTGAGCGGAGAGGGGTGAATCGCACACCTTATTTATATCGTATTTTTATCTATCATTATTGACATTTTATTATTACTTATACGAATAGCGAATTTTTCAAATATGATAAATAATTATTTATAGTAAAAATTAAATATAAAATTTGAATTATAACGTAAAAGAACGAATTTAAACAGATGGTCCGAGTCACCCCTCAATGGTGGTCCGCTTCACCCCTCCACGGTCGGGCTGACTCGGCGTTATTCAAACTTTAATAAAACTTTTATTATTAGAATTACATTATTATTTTTTTGTGTGCTTATGCCCGACTATAGGGCCGTGATTTACAAAAAAAAAAATTTCCAAAAAGTGCATTAGGGGAGAGTCGGGAGACCAAGTTATACCTAAAGTGGTCCACGTCACCCCGCCCGACGCTACTCTAAAAAAATAATAATAAAGAATAGTGAAAACGAAAATCGTCGCTCTCCTTAGGAAAAAAAGTTACAGCCTCTCAAAGTTGTAAAAAACCCCATACTATTTATTAAAAAAAAAACCAAAAATTTTTTTTTTTGAAAATCACAGGATATACTCTAAAAAAATAATAATTAAGAATAGTGAAAGCGAAAATCGGTAGTCTCTTTAGGAAAAAAAGTTACAGCCTCTGAAAGTTAAAAATTTTCCCATAGACTTTCTTATAATAAAAATTAGTGGGCCTCGTGCTCGTTTTAGGGCCATCCTAGTTCAGGTTATGATAAGATTTGTTAATTCTACATAGATTTTCTCTGTGTATACCTAACAAAACTTTATCATAAACTGCACTTTAAGAGCCCCGAAATGAAGACCTAACCTGGATCGATCAATATTTGAAAAGTCTATGGATATTTAACACACTTTTGAAGAGCTGTACTTTTTTTTTCCTAAACAGAGACGCGGACAATTTTCCGTTTTCACTATCTTCATTACTTATTTTTTTAGAGTATATACCTGTGATTTTCATAAAAAGCGGGGGTGACAACCCTCTGTGGTTAACAAAATTACAAATATAGTACATATATATATATATATATATATATATATATATATATAATATATATATATATATATATATATATATATAATATATATATAATATATCATATATATATATATATATTATATATATATATTATATATATATAATATATATATATATATGGATATTTTAATTGTTATCTCATCATACAGACAAAGACCATTAACAAAATTATAAATATGTGCTATTAAGGTCGAAAGATATAAAGTTATTTATACTTTGATTAATATTTACAATAACATACTCGAGAAAGAAAGATTAATATGATATAATCGGGCACGGTGACACCGCCTCTGGTCTACTATGACCATAAGTCATAATTCACAATGTGAAACATGTTCATAGTTTATATAATAATCATTGATTTGAAATCAATTTTGTGAACATAGTTGTCATAGATTTATATTAATTAATCTATGATCATGCAAATCAATTTGTGAATTTAATAATCTCCCACTCTCCTTTGTCCAAGATCTCTCCTGGAATTCTTGGCACCTTTAATTCGAGATGACTATGAAAGGCGCTATGAGTAACTTTTTTGCAAATATACCCTGGAGTAAGTTGCTCTTGAACTCTTAAGTAAGCTCACGACCATTGCTTTCCTAGCTCAGTGCGCTAGAGCACTCGCTAGCAAGCGAGGGGGCCAGGTTCGTGTCCTGGGTTGGAAAGCGAGAGAATGTGAGCTGTTCATTTACTTAATTAAGCTTTTCTCGCAACTAGACGTTTAATGAGGACATTTGGCGGTGTTGCATTTGCCACGAAATGGGAATATAGGTGGATGCCGATTTTAAGCTAATCCCACGCCCATCCTTTACCATGTATTATTATTTTGACACTCCTAACTCAGATGGATAGAGCCACTCGACCTAGCAAGCAAGGGGACCCAGGTTCATTCGGGTTGGAGCGAGAGGTAATGTGAGCTTATTCATCTATTTAACTCTATCCTCGCTCGCACTCAGACGTTAATGAGTACATTTGTGGTAAGCTTTGCTACAAATGGGAATTAAGTGGGTGCCGATGTTAAGGCTATACCACGCCCATACTTTACCTTTAGATAGCGGAAACAAAAGAAAGTCTACATTATATGCCGAAGATGGAAAATGGAATTGAAGAAAGCTCGGATTACGACAACTCCTTCTACTCAGTGATACTTTTCAGGCAGTGGCGTCGCTAAACTAATGGTCAGTTGCGCCCCCCGCGACCTAATATATTTTTGTTTGCTGCTCTCTCCCTTTTAGTCATGGACGGGTTTGGATAGTAGTTTTTGGATACTTGTGATTTATGACTAAAAAAGTTTTCTTGTTCATATATCAAAGAAAAATCACATTAGCATTACAAAAGAACCAGAGTGTATTACTTAATGAAATAAACGGTTTTTATATTATATATATATATATTATTAATATTAATATATATATATATATATTATAACTAATATAATATATATATATATTATATATATATTATTTATATATAATAATATATAATTATAAATATATACTTATATATATATTATATATTATATATATTAATATATATATTATAAGATTATATATATATATATTATATATATATATATATATATTATATATATTATAAAATGAGTATGGGCATTTTTAAAAACACTTTTACATACTGTTATTGGCTAATAGTAAAGCAAAAATCTATCTAACCACACACACTACAACATTAGTCATTACTTTTTTTAAAACTTTTGAATATTAATAGTCTTCTAAATGATCATTAATCCCCTTCGTCTCTTTGCATCACAAAATGTTCGCACTAATTTCTTCAAGTCCAGTGCGCGAGCCCGATCAGTACTCTATATGCTAAGTACAGGGCAATTCACTTTAAACCTTACGGTCGTTCTTATTTGGATCTCAAAATTAACTTTTCTATTAGTTTTTAATTTTTTTTTAATAATGATCTCTCAGCAGTATGTTATGAAGTACTGGGAGGTCAGGAAACATTAAAAAGCTGTACACACATTCCTGTTAGTTGTACCACACTACAAAGAACAAACATATTTTTCAATCAAACAAAATATTTCTGCCACTTGTATTTATTTTGTTCGTTTTTCTTTTTCTTTTATTTCACTTTGCCACAACATCTAAAGCAGACAATTTTCCGTAACTAAAGAACTTGTCACGCCGGCTTCATATTTTTTGTAAAACTTGTCAGCAGACACTCTATGAGCTCTTTATCTGTTTGTTTTGTAAGCGGCTTGTAGGCTCAAAAAGCATAAACATCTGTTTCACCTGCCTCATATCTGTATCACCTCAAGATTCACTTAAGTCCTATTATGTTATTATCAATGTTTCTGTTATTAAAACCCTCATCTAAAATTGTTGCTCAAAGGAATCAATGAAGCAACATCTTTAAGAAAAGTCATCCAAAGAAGTTGTTCACTTTGCTTTTTGCGTTTTAGTAGCCAATGAAGGTCTCACTTTGTCCGCTTTCTTGCATATTTCCTGGGCTCTCTTCCATCCTAGCGTGTAAAACTCTCCCGCAACTGGTTTAGTTTGGGTGACACACCTTTCTGAAAGAGTGGAAGCTTCATCCAGGGAAATGTCTGATTTTTGGAGGTTTTTTAGAAGTGATGTTAATACATTCCAAAATTTTGCTTTGAATAATACTTTCCAATTAAAATGAAGTGAAAAGTAGACATGTCTCTTCTTTCTTTATGCTGTCCGCCTTTAACTACTTCAGTAATGCTTTTTGTTCGAAGTTAGGATTGATTTTTGATAAACAATCAAAATATAAATCAAAATTAACTTTAACTACCAACAAGCAATCGAACCTCGAAGACAATCTATTGGGCACAGTCCTTTAACAGTTTTGTTGACCATTGGCAGTGTTCTTGAAGAAATTTCTTTTCAGTTGTATTGCCTATGGAAGACTCTGAATTGGAAATACCCAATATATCTTCATTATTCACATCATTAAAAAAACGAATCATTTCTTGTAATTCTCCTTTACAGAGATCATTCTAAGACTAAAGTTTAGTTTGTGATTTCACAAGCACTGTACTCTGCTCATTTAGGCGACTTTTCGCTTGATTTTGTGTCTGCAGTCCTCAATTGTACTTCCCTCTCATATACAGTAGCACCATCATAGTCCCTGGCCCTCTGCACTTTTATTGAAAAAAATATTATTTGCTTTTCCAAAAACTTACACATCTTCACTTTTCTAAATACCCGCCTTTTGATTTGTTGTGGGATAAACCAAGGAATGACTCATTATTTATATTTGGAGCTTTCTTTTCATCGTAATTGATGCAGATTCATACCTTTAATCTACTACTGACTAGTTGATCAGTTTTAAATAAAATATCTTGGGTCGTATGCTAATAATAAGAGAAAAATAAATGGGTCTGCATCTTGAGCTTTCATCTTATTTATGTCACGGAAGCCACATGTTGGTAAATGCCAAATTTAACGAGTTCATTCCTGAATATGAGCTACTCATTATATTTTGTTTTGGCTTTTCTCATTTCTCAGGTGACTTTTTAAGAGCGGTCACCACCTGGATTAAACAAATCAATTAATTTGAGAAAGTTCCAGATTAAAACTATCAATATTATCGGGTTTAATAAAATTATTCGGTAATATTTATAAATTATTATAATATTAATATATATATTATTATATATAATATATAATATAATATATTAATTATTTATATATTACTATACCTATATAATATATATATATAATATATATATATATAATATTACTATATATATATTATATATACTTATATATATATATATATATATATATATTATATTATTATATTATAATATATATATATATATATATATATATTATTAAAATAAACTTAAATATATTTATATATATATAAATTATATTATTATATAGAGAGAGAAGATGTAGAGAGCTTTTCATTTTATGGATTTTCATCGATAAACTAGTCGTGCATTCCTCTTACCCGGCCGATGACGCCCTCTCGGCTCCTGCGCCTCCCCGCACCCGCGGATGGCCTGCGGGGGCGTTATTTACGCCACTGTTTTCTAGGGCCAACCAATACTTTAAACCAAAATGGAGAAACAGCGTTCTCAAATGGCGAAATTAACTGTGACATATGTGGAGTCGAAGAAGACCTGACACACTTCATTTGTATCTGCCCAAAATATTATGAAGATCTTAGAATTAACTCCATTGAACTCCAAACGACCGCAAATGCAGAAGATCATTCTAAATCGAGGTTGTTGGGAGTATGGGCTAAATTTGAACCTCAAAATTGAAGAAGTCCAAATATATCTTGTGGAATAATGTGGTCGAAGATAGAGAATAAAAGGTTGCTCTTCAACAAAATAGGGCAAATAAATGAAATAGATGTGATAATAGTGGGAGATAGTTAATATTAAAATTGCAAAAAGAGATGAAAGATAACTAATTGATTCAATTATAATAAATAATAATTAATAATATATAAATATATAATAATAAATAAATTAAATAATAAAATAATAAATAAATTAATAAGTAATAATAATAATTAATAATAAATAAATAATATATAATATAATAATAATAAATAATAATATATTAATAATAATATATTAATACTATAATACATAATTAATTCTTTTAAGGGTATAAAAAACTAACACAAAAAATAAATCAACAAAAAAGCATATTATTTAGTGTTAAAAAATATAGTGATATTTTATAATAAATAAAGTGATATAAAATTAATATTCAATATCATGCAAAGTCAGTGCTATTATATTTTACTAATTTTTTTATTTTTTCTTTTTAATTTTTATTATAAAAATCTTCGTAACAACAATATTGAAGTTTGATCCTTTTCACTGATACATCATTCATCTTCACCTACCAGGAGACTTGCAGACATAAAGCTTTCATTATTCTAATAGTACATCTTTTCATAACCGCAATCCTGCATAGATAATATGATTGAGGTTCTTTTTAGAATTTTGTAGAGGCGTGTATATATGCATTTCTTGTATTTTTTCGTAAATAGTCTTGTCCAAATTTTCCAGCCACATATTCTTAATTCTCGGTGAATCCAAGTCATTCTTTAATAAGGAGAAACTCCTTGCATGTTAATCCTACTAACCTTAAAGGCAGGTCATGTATGTTACCACAAAAAGTTATAGTCGAAAATGGTTGGACGAAACCGATTTTTCTTATTTTTCTTCAATATTTTCGTGGAAGCGACACTCGTTCAGACCACGCTTCTTATGAAAGGTATTTGCTGATGTGGGGACTGCTACTTAGTCAATGTGATTGAGGCGTATTTTACTTTCAATATTCATATATGCTCTTATGTATGCGGGTAAAAGGTCTGTATGTATGAATGAGCTCAAAATGTACTTGTATTGTATTGTGGTGAAGAAGCACCAGTGTTGCCACTTAATCGTTTTGAATACATCAAGGTTAATTAATGCAAAATATCAAGCATTTATCTAAGGTAATAAACTCAGGAAAATTCTTACAAAATTGAGATACACTTGTAGGAACCAAACTCCATACAGACCACAGAGCCTTTTGGTTTGCCTAGAATTGTCGGACACAGATAATTAATAGAATTTAACAAATACACACTTTATCATCAGAATCTACAATTGTTTTTTAAAATGTTGCGTAAATTGTATAATTCAATTATTTGCTTCCTATATACGTAATTAAAAAAAATTTTAATAATAACACATAATTAAGCTCTCTATTCATTTACATTTAACTTAATTATTTCAAAAATCTTTTTTCCGTTTCAGACTTACTATTTAAACTATCCTACTCCCATGTCTCCCCCTGGCCATACTCCCTATGGGTCCCTTTCCAATCTGTATTTGTTTGAAACTATTTGTGAAAAAAATAATAATTCTCGTAGAGAAAAGGCAAGGAAAATTGCCTTTAGAAAAAAATAAATTTATTAATTAACTCCTGCGCTAGAGTAATAAAATTAGAGAAACAATCTTATAAATAAAATTAAAATTATTTTACGAGTATCAATTCCAATGCTATAATTTTTGGACCATCTTGTGTTTGTGTGCACTGTACTTTTGCTGGAGAAAGTGCGGGAAAAATTTAAAACTAATTTAATTTTTTTTCTTCTTACGTAGCAAAAGTTTATTTTTATTATCACATAATATTTTTTAGTTATTACTCTGGTATATATTTTTTTGTAGGAATAATGCGTTAATATTGTTGTTGCAAATAAATTATTTAATTACTGTTATGTTCAAAATGGAATCATAAAGGGACGATGCCAATTAAAAAGAAATTAGAAATTTGTTTGCTTATGAACAACAAGCATCACAAACTTTTCTTACATTTCGAACGTAGGCAGATGAAGGCGTTGGCTTTCTTTCGTAAACAGACGTGGTGAAATTTTGAATTTTGAAGCATTATTCCGCAATTTGCTCCAGAAAATATTCCCTTTCTATTCTAACCTACTATATGTTAATAATATTTAATTTACTGTGTGTCGCTTTAAAAAGAAAAGTGGCAATGGTGTTTTGTAAAAAACTTCGCGTCTCATATCAAAAATTGTTTAGTTTTCTCTTTAAGTATTTTAGCGAGACACGTTTAGAGAAGATTCTTATCATATGTTAAGAATTTTCTCTGTTTTCTCATAATTAGCGCTTTACCTGTGATGAGAAGCTAACTTATTTCCAACTTTTATTTCCTAAGATAAACGAAGATATGCTTTGTTTCACTTTTAACTATTTGCCCTACTAACTTCTGATTATTTTAATTTGGCATAGAGAATATTATAATAGTCTATGCATTGAAAGAAGAAGAGGCCTAATTAATTAATTAATCTTTTTTTTTTCTATGAATTCATGACCAGCCATTTGCCAAAATTCCTTCTTATCAATAAAAATAACCAAAAAAATTTTTTTTTTTACTAAAGAGTACCCCAAGGGTATACCGCACCGAACGTGATAAAATTCTTAAAGTTATTTTTTTTCAAATGTTTTTTCAATAGTTCATTTGTCTACATTTTATTAACAGCTTCATTCTAGTTAGTTTAACTTTTCCTTCTTCATTTCCTTTTGCATGCTATCATGTCATAAGCTTTACTTACAATTAATTTTTGTTTCTCTTCAAAATTTACTATTTTAGTTATTAACAATGTATGATTTAAATACCCAGATTTCCTGTTTTATTGAACAACTTATGGTGTTAAATATTTAATTGATTTGATACCCTTTGACTATAGTTATTTCACTTCGTAAAATATTTGAACAATTATAGAAAGACAACAATTGAATTACTAAATTTTCAAATAAATCTAAAAGGAAAAAAAAATATCTGCGGTGGCTTGAATTAAAGTTTCTTCAATATGCAGTTGAACCTAATAGATTTTTCCTCAAATTAAAATTCTCAGAGTTAAGATAGTTTGTTTCAGAAAGTTCTCAGAACTCCGACAAAGTCTGTCAGCAAAGCCAATTTATGAATGTTGTTGAAAGAATGTTCATCTGATGATTAGGAAAAATAGGATTCTCTTCAACGAAATAGATGGTTCGGCTACCGACGAAATTTATTTGTATTTTAATAATAGTTGGAAACTGAATAGTGATGGCAAGATATGGCCTATATTAAAAGTTATACTTTTATATGCCTAGTCAACTCTAATTTGGATAAATTTTAGAGAAATCTAAAAAAAAAAAAGTTAAAGAAAATAACTAGTTACATTTTTTGGCTCCTGAAAAGGATAAATTGAAATGATGCCGATCAAACATAACTGAATAGCTAGAGATATCTTTTTCTCTCCAATTGAGGTAGAGGTAATATATAGTCCGGGCTCTGCCCGTGGATTTAAAGTGTGTGGTGATCAACTGCCAAATAAAAAAAAAAATAAAAAAAAAAAAAAAAAAAAAAATTTATAGTATGATATGAAATATGAACTATTAAATTATCTCCTTAGGTTTAGCTTCGTCTTATTCAGACGTAAAATGAGAACATCCCCTCCATTAATAGAGCTCTGCCAGCGATGAGGTGGTGATTAACTGTTAAAAAAAAAATACATTGCGAAATATAAATTTTTCTGATAACTTTTGTAATGCTCTTTAGATGTGGTCATTGGAATCAGTAGAAGTATTGGGGACTACCCCAAACAGTCGACAGGGAAAATGGTCGACAAGACAAATGGTCGACAGGATAAATGGTCGACACAAACATCAAAAAATTTCCCACAGTACAGCCCGTCCACATGGAGTTAGATCAACAAACAGTTAAGTTAGGTCTTCGAACTTCTTTCGGTTATCCCTTGGTTAGCGTTATTGCTTTGGCGGTAAGGCTAGGTTAGGTTAGGTTAGGTTAGGTTTAGGCTAAGGTTAGTTACGTTAAGGTTGTTTGTTAAGGTTTTTATACGTTACGTTAGGTTGTTATGTTAGGTTAGGTTAGGTTTAGTTAGGTTAGGTTAAGTTAGTTTGTTATGTCATGTTAGGTTAGGTTAGGTTAGGTTAGGTTAGGTTAGGTTAGGTTAGGTTAGGTTAATTTAGGTTAGGTAAAGTTTTGTTGGATTCGTACCAGTTTTTTTTTCTTTTACAAATGTCGACCATTTGACCTTTCGATCATTTTCCCTGTCGACCATTTGGTACTAGCTTCGTATCTAGTTCACAGTTGCTATATTGAACCTCTTAAGAAGACATCTAAATCATTTGGAATAATAATCTTGTTGTTCAGCTTCTCTTTTCTCAGGAATATTATACCGTAATATAGATGTGATTAAAAATGATTATTATTCTAAAAAAGAAGTTCTGATTTTGCAAAATATTAAATTTTAATTAATATTAATTGATTAATTTTAATTAATTTTAATAATATTATCGGTAATACAGCAAAGATTTTATAATGAAATTATTTAATTATTTATTTTAATTCAATTTTCAATTTCGTAATCCGCTTATTTGAATACTATAGTTTGCATATTGTTAAATTTGAAACCCAGCAAATATTCATTTATTATAACTAAATATATTTCAATTTGATCAAATTACATTTTAAACGGTAATCATTAATCAACAATCATCATTATTAAAATCATAATGCGTTATATACTCATTACGCTTATTACAATAATCATACTCAACTTAAATTCAAAATTTTAAAACTAAAAAATTAACTTACATGCTCCTAAGTCCTAATACTACCAAATTTGTTTGCCCTATCAATCCTTATTTTACTTTTTGATTTAAAATTCAAATGTAACAGAAATTTAACATATCTATCATTTGCTATACTCCTCCAATCAGTTCATTTATTTATTTATAATCACTAAGCTATGTATAGGATATGTATATAAAAGAAAGCATATATTAATTATTTTATAGAACAAATTTATTGACAAAATTTTGAAAATAAGTACTTTAATGTTTGTAAATTTCAAAAAATTGATACAATAAATTCATATACGACAACACTCATTTTTTAGGCAGATTTAGGAAAATAAAAGACAGATGAACAGCCTATGATCGGTTTAAATAAAGATTTCCATTTTAATTCTAATAGAACAAAAGTCGTTAATATACCAAAAGTTAAATTGTTACATTTTGTACAGCTGGGTGCTGGAAGCCCAGTGAGCACTATTTAAAATTCCTGTATTTATGCGGTTTGTGAACAGTCATCCACCCGTTTTTGGTAAGTTGTTTGGCTATGCATAAATGTGATGAAATCTCATTGCCTGTTTCTCATAATCATTTTGGGGAAAAGTAGGCAGAAGCCTTATTGCTGAATTTTATAATAAAAATCACAGTAAACTCTTAAAACGATAAGAATAAAAATCAAATACTGATGCTTTAGCAGTTTCTAATTTCTCTTTTGATATTGTTAAACCTCTTAAAATATCAACGAATTAGGTCAAACTGACTGGAATGCCATCTTTTTGAACACTATGAAATAGGTGTTTAAGATTTTAATAGACAAAATGTGAAAATTCAAAAAATATAGGGTAATATAAGTTAAACAGATTTTCTAAAAAATTGATATTTTGGTAATTGTTTTACCATAAGGGTGTCACCTCCGATTTTTTTTTGAAAATCACAGGATATACTCTAAAAAATAATAAAGACAATGTGCAAAACAAAAAATCGTCGCTCTCTTTAGGAAAAAAAAAGTTTACAGCCTCTCAAAGTTGTACCTCCTCCAAGATTGTTAAAAAAAAAAAAAAAAAAAAAAATTTTTTTTTTGAAAATCAAGGATATACTCCTAAAAAAATAATAATGAGAAGTGAAGCGAAAATCGTCGCCCTCTTTAGAAAAAAAGTTACAGCCTTGCAGTTTAAAATTTCCATAGACTTTCTTATAATAAAAATTAGTGGGGCCTTGTGCTCAGTTTTTTAAGGGCCATCCTAAAACTATTACCGATTTGTTAATCTTACATAGATTTTCTCTGTGTATATACCTAACAAACTTATCATATCCTGACTTAGAGGGCCTGAATGTTGTTTCAGAAAATCAATCAAAAATGAATTAAATCCTATGGGATTTTTTAACAACTTTGAGAGGCTGCGTCAACTTTCTTTTCCTATAAGAGAGCGAGCAATTTTTCGTTTCCGACTATTCTTCATGTATTATTTTTTTTTTAGAGTATATCTGTGAATTTCATAAAATTCAGGGGTGACAACCCTCTTGGGTAACAATTACCGACTATTTTTGTAAAATTGGTATAATGTTTTGATATTATAGAACAACGCTGCCAAATTTACAATATTTTTATAAGTAACATTATTTGTTGCTTTCATAAATCATTTCTTTTTGCATTCAAAAGATCAGTAAGATTATGATAAGCTTGGTTAAGTAGACCACAGATGCTGTTTAATAAACAAAATCTATGATAAAGTAAACTCAATGGGTCCTTAAAACAATTTAAACCCTAAAAATTTTTTGCTACACTGATTAAATTTACCTATATATGAGAGGTTTGGTATCACTGTGTTCAGGGGTATACCTAGGGGCGGATAGGGGAAACCATGGCCCATCCCTAAATTTTTTAGACTAAAAATTTTTAGTATCATATTCGTTAATAAATTTATAAAGTACAAGGTTATAATTAATTTTGTATATATAGTTACAGTCAGAAACAAATCTCGTAAGTCTGGGTAAGTTTTTACAAGAAAGAGGAAACAATTTTATATATAGTTCTTAAGAGTGTAAACCCATAATTGGTTGGATAGGAAAAGTAATACTCGTCAGTAGACCTCAACGCTGAAGAGTTTTTTACGGCGATTGGGTAATGAAGTTTCCCAGATGATCTAAGTTGTGGAGTTGAGAAGGTTTCAGAAAAGATATG
>JABUQX010085036.1:20000-22460 GCA_015478945.1 Trachelipus rathkii | reverse complement strand
GTACATCAACTAACTAAATCGTATCACTACAAAACGCCCTATCATTAAAGATAACTAATTTACTAAAACTTCCCCTCTAACCTCATCAATAATATTAATTAGTCACCTACTACTATATAGATATAAAACACTATAAGATAGAATCAACTTTATATCTATATATTATAGATCAACACTAAAATTGACATTCGAGCTATATATATATATTTAAATTTTATAATATAATATATATTTAATGATATCGCTGTAGCAATCCACTCGGGCGCGTACTGTTTTATTTTATGTATGTCATATCGTATCTCTATTTATATCAATTACTATTATTTATATAATTGTATTGCATTTATATATATAATTTATACATATATAATATATTCTCACAGGAGATATATATATATATATAATATTGTGGGTCTGGAAGGATACTGTGAAGGTTAATAAAGATATTTGTATATAATATTATTAATATATAATATATATAGTATTATATTATATATATATAATATATAATATATATATATATATGGATGGGAGGAGGTGGAAGCGGAGTGGGAGTGGGTTAGGGTAGGGAGAGTTCACGGGTCGGGGAGTATTTAAGAATGTTTGGCGCTCCGGTCCCCGCAGTGGAGTAGGGCAGTGATAAAAGAAACGACTACCAAAACTTTTTACATATAAATTAATAGATTCAAACTACGAACAATGTTAACCATTTTGTAATAAATTTCAAAAAATTTAAACTTATTGAAGTTGTCTTCACCTACACAATGCAACCAGATGCTCACAAGTTCTTCTCAGGACATTCAATGGAGCATTCCTAATCTCTTCTGGAGCATTCGCTTTGCGTCTTGGGAATTCAGGACGCCCATTGCCCTCTATGTTTATTTTTCTCTTAAGACCTTTCGTCTATATAAAGTCTTAACACCTATTACTCGAGCGCTTTGTGGAATACAGCACTCAAGGAGTGTGGGCGCTTTGACTTTCCTGGAAAGAGTATGAGAGTGACGTACTCTCCAATTTTAAAGGCTTGGCCAGGGAGCATTGAAGTATAGGTGTTTATATATATTATTATGATTTATTAGTAGATAGTATATAGGGTAAATGCCATATTAAAATCGTTACATAAAATAAATTTAATAGTTCATAGATAGTAATATAGAAAGTTATATGGTTAATATTAAGATAATTACTATAAGTATATATTATATTATATTTATTAATATAATGTATATAATATAGTTAAATTATATATTATCAGGAATTAATATTAATATACTATATATATAATTTTATAATAATCCTGTTGACTGGGCTTCCTTGTGTTTATAGTTAGTTCCAGATATTTTACATGAACATTATTAGTTGTACACCTGGTACTTAACATACCGGTGAAATTTTTTTAAAATCTGAAATAGTTATAATAATTATTTTGAGGGACTGTGATTTTGACGCCCGGGCATGAAGACTGAATTCTATTACCAGTACCAGTAACTTAGGCGGGATAATGAAATTATATCTAATCTATATAGAACAAAGGATTGGTAAAGTCAGATTGTGAATGAAGGTTGAAAACCGAGATATAGTACAGTTATTTTTTTACTGTTTATTTGCAGGGGGCTCGCTGGGTAGTTTGTGGCAATGACTTTGGATATTTGATCAGCGGTTATATAATACGTGATATTGCTAGGATGTATTTTATAATTATATAGCATCTAATCATAATATATATTATATATATCTACGCGCGGATGCGGATTGTCAGTAATATATGAATCAAACAAAAATGATATATTATTATATTTATATTAATATATTAATATATATATTATAATATATATTAATTATTATATATATATAATATTACCATGCGGGTTATACGAATTTATTTTTAATTCGGGTGATAGGTAGGGCCAAACGATAATAACGTATTATTATTATATTATATATATATATATATATTATATATTTATTAATTAAATAATATTAAATTATATTATATATATTATATATATATATTAATATATATATATTATATATATTTATATATATATTTATTTTATAATTATAGCTGATAAGTTTTGGGATGACCTAATTTTCCGTCATATTAGAAATATAATGAATAGTTTTATTATATATTATTATATAATAATATATATTGGTGACCAGGAAATATGCGTTAGATCTTAGAAGAAGGATAGGAATAAGACAATCATTATGATGAACAAACTTATAATTCGCACTTTTCGCACCTTAAATGGTTAAAGTTGAATCGGCCTTCAGGTCACTAGACTGGAACGCAAGTCCGGATGCATCTATATCTTACTCATTTTCAATTTCGGATTGTAAGTTAGAGGAGGGAAGTAATAATTTCCTCCAATAGTATTCAGTAGGTTTCAAAGTCTTAATGTTGAAAGCTTTTTCTACTGAAGGAAATTAAAATACGGGTAAATCGCAGATTGCAAC
>JABUQX010085036.1:0-10000 GCA_015478945.1 Trachelipus rathkii | reverse complement strand
CTATACGTTTCAAGCGAACTACTAATTACCACATGGTGAAGCAAAGCAATCAAATTTACTACTCGATTGATGAAGAACAATTTTCCTAAATCCTGTATAAAACTTTTATATCAGTATAAATAGTTGCTTAAAAATTGCTCGAAGCCTCCTATTTCGCTAAAGAGTAACAAATAAATGAAAAATTACAGAGAAATAGTAGGGTGTCAATCTAATTATTTATTATAAAAGGAATGACAATGTAACACAACTTTAAAGGAATCAAATATTCACATACAAAGCCAGGACTCTCTTAAAATTATATTGCCACAAATCTCCTTTAAAGCAAATCTTATAGGGCTAAATCAGATCATCAAATAAATGCATTAAACAACCATTTTATTTCACTGTGAAGGTCTTTAAATAATAATTTAAAGAAGTCAAAATAAATAGAATTTATAAACAATATTTAATTAAAAAGACAACCCATTACGAGAATATACAGTTTAAACCTATTTCAATTAAAATAAAAAAATATTCAATTTTAATTCGATACAATTGTGATTGCTTATCATTAAAATTCAACTCAAAAAATGTGTAATATTAACTTACGAGCCTTTCAGATTTCATAAACTTGAAAAGAAAAGAAGATCTCTCCTCTCTCACTCTCTCTCTCTCTCTCTCTCTCTCTCATCTCTCTCTCTCTCTTCTCTCTCTCTCTCTCTCTCTCTCTCTCTCTCTCTCTCTCTCTCTAATTCGCGTCTCAATGTTGATAAGATCTCGTGATTTATTAGTACCCTTAAATACATATAGTATAACTTCTACCCTATACTAGTATCAATACCTACTCCCCTACTCCCACTCACCCCACTCCATCACTCCTCATAATATCCTTATACTACTCACTTAATATAATATCACCTCCCACACCTAAGCACCCCCCCTACTATCTCTAATCACATCAATCCACTCATGCTTCTTTCACCCTTCTCGTTCTCCTCTAACTTACTACATGATAACGCCACTATTCCCACCTGCCTCGTCACCGTATCCACTACTCATACCTCTATATATATCAAGTTAGTAACGCTCTTCCACCATCACGCCAGCAGTTCCTCTGCCTTTTCTATATACACATGAATAGACAGATTTATCTAGCTTAGGGGAGAGAATGAATGAGCCCGAAGCCCTTATCATCGTCCGCCACAAATAGACAAAACCGAACAGGTTTTGTCTGTTTGTTTGGATTGTCTATGACTTTGTATTATGCTTGTTTCGTGTTTTTTTGTTTGTTTGTTTTTTATTTATGTTCAAATAAATTATGATAACGGAACGATCATAATTTCGAGTTGTGTGGTGCTCCAAAACATCTCTGACTCTGATCCGACTCCAACTCCGACTCCCGACTCCGACTCCGACTCCGACTCGCTCTAGTTCGCGCCCGCGCAGGCGCTTTGGTTCAGGCCTCTTGGGCTCAGGCTCGAGGTTTGGTTCAGATCCGGTTCCATCGTCGCTCAATGTGCTATGTTTATTAATATTAGTATTAAATATATTATTATATTATTATTTGCCAGTTTATTATAATATTTCACTCGGGCATATTATTACTAGTAACGACCCTATATTAATTTATTATTATTATCTGATTATTATTATTATTAATTCCTTTTTTTTTTTTTTTTAAAGACATTATATAAGTTGATGCTAAAGAAGGAGTGAAGAAGTAAGAAGAAAGAAAGAAGAGGAAAAAGAAGAAAGAAGAAGAAGAAGGAAAGAAGAAGGAAGAGTCAGTTCAAGGTCGCACGGATTACACAATGTTTGTTATTCATTTTGAACAATATATTTTTATTATTGATATTATTATATTAATTATTATTATTATATTATATATTAATTATTATTTTATTATTATATTATTATATTTATTATTATTATATTATTATTATATTTTTATTTATATACTATATATTCTATATAAATAAATATAATATACGTATATATATATATTATAGATATATATATTATAGATATTATATAAATATTTAATATATATATATATTAATATATATATAATATATTGAGATGCCGGGAATATTACAGCGAATCAATGCTTTGCTTCTCTCTCTCTCTCTCTCTCTCTGCTCTCTCTCTCTCTCTCTCTCCTCTCTCTCTCTTCTCTCTCTCTCTCTCTCTCTCTCTCTCTCTCTCTCTCTCTCTCTCTCTCTTCTCTCTCTCTCATTTTTCCAAGTTACTTTTTTTTATTATCATTATTATTATTATTATTATATTATTATTATTATTTATTATTATTATTTTTATTATTATTATTATTATTTTATTATTAGTAGTGTTAGTAGTAGTTAGGTTTATCGTATCGTGGTTAAAATTTGAAGGCTGTTACGATGGTGAGATAACCTCTTTGTATACGAAGCTACGTCCCCCCCCCTGGGTCCCCCAGGAAGGGAAAAAAAACCCCCACCACATTAAAAAATTCAAAGCTCGTTAATGTTGAAATTTGGTGAGGGATTCAGATTGGTTTTCTAGAAAGAGTTGGTAACGGATTCTGAGGAGTTGGCTCCGGCTACCGGTGCTGGAGCCGCTGCGGTGACGAGTTAATAAACAGTCGTATAACAACATATTTGTATGTTTTATGGGTTATCCGAGTCGTAGAGGTTATCGAACTATGGAACTGGTTATAAGTGCATATAGGGTGCTAGTACCCTACATATGGGATTCCACCCAACACATTAAAATATTGAGTAGAAGCTGAAAACTGATTATACACCAATCAGGCCAGGTCAACAAAAACGAAACCAGTGTCTAAAATTGACAACTTGCCACCCCATGGGGATGCTGACCCCCGTCCAAACAATTGAATATTGACGTTAGAAGGTCGAAACTCGGATATACATCTATCATATAAGGTATCATTGCTGAAAAACCAGTGTTAAATTATGGAGCACCCCAGGGATTTGCTAGGCCCGTCAAAACATTGAATATTGACCGTTAGAAGGCTGAAACCGATGCACCTATCATATAAGGGTATCTTGCTGAAACTAGTGTTTAAATTGTAGTGAGCACCCATGGGGGGATGCTGGCCCCACCTGAAATATTGGCATAGAACGACGAAACTTGGTATACATCTTTTTATGATGTATCATCGATACAGAAAATAAAAAAAAAAAAAAATAAAAAAATAAAAATTAAAAAAAAAAATTAAAAATTAAAAAAAAATATTTTTAAAAAAAATAAAATTTTTTAAAAAAATTAAAAATAATTTTTAAAAAATTTTCAAAATTTTTTAAAAAAAATTAAAAATTTAACAAAAATTTCTAAATTTTTTTTTTAAAAAAATTTAAAAAATTAAAAAATTAAACATTTTTTTTATCTTTTAAGTTATAAAAAAAAAATTACCTTTTTATAAAATTCAAACCCTCAAAACGCCTCTGAGCTCTGGCAGCCTCTTGAGCCTTACCGCCTCTTTCCCAGCTCCCAAGCCGTCACGACCCTCCCTCATGATCTATTGACCCGCCTCCTCAACCTCCCATCCCTCACACCCTCCCCATCTGATGATCTGTTGATCATGTCATATTTGGTATAACCATAACACAACTTTATTCGATATTTTGTTGTATATGCTTTAAAAGTTGTTTTTACTAAAAATTTTACGCTTTTCATATTATAACTTAAGAAATTGGGTTTTTACATACCCTAAAGCTGTTAAATCAGTAAATCAAACCACCCACCCTCCCCATTCCCTTACCAAATGTGGAGTGTATACGATTACATAAGTAATATTAACAAATTTTTATCATAACTTGATCTACGTTATCAGACTATCCAATGATAATGCCGTAACATTAACAAAAAGATCCATACATTAACAACAGTAAAGTAACTAACATTGAGTGCAGAAACGAACCTACTTACACGTTTTCTAACATGTCACTGATATTTTTACATTACCATAGCTAATATTTAACAAATTATCATTAACCTGTCTAATATCATATTGATCAATGAATATATGCTAACGTACAAAGTTTTCCATCAATAAAAGCAAACATAGCATCATCTGAACTACGATTATAATGTACATTCACAAACCTAACACATCATAAACAGGAATAAACAAAGTAACGATTAACCAAAGCTTCCATACTTAACAAACAGTAAAGTAACTAAACATGAGCGCAGAACGATACCTACTTACCTTTTTCTAACATAGCACTTGAGGTTTTTACCATTAACATAGTAAACATTTAACAAAAATTTATCACAAACCTTGTGTAAGTATCTATATGATCAAGAATATATGCTTAACGTAACCAAAGTTTCATATAATAAAAGCAACAGTTAGGATCAGTAGAACTACGAACATAATGTACCACTCGCATCCATAATACCTTATGTACCAATAAACAGTCAACATTAACAAAGATTCAATATTATTGTACCTGTAACGCAACTAACATTTGCATACAATACGTAACCTTATTCACACTTTTCAACAACATATCTTCTAAAACATATCAATACTATTTTACTATTACACTGATCACACCATTCACCTGCTACTCATTACAACCGCCTAACCTAATTTCAGTACGAGAATACCACCCCAACCGAATACCTATGCCAAGAGACCTGATAACAAAGTTTTGCCCTTAAACAAAGCAACATATCATAGTCTAAACACAAGAATATAACACACACACGAAAAACCTAAACATACCTTAAACACGAATAAAACAAGCTACATTAGCAAAGTTCAGTTACTTAACAACAGTACACTGAAGTAACTAGCAAAACACTATAAGAAACGTTGCCTTTCAATCTTTTTTATCTTTTTGTTTTAAAAATTTATTTTATTTTAATAACTTTCATTTCATTAAACTTTTTGTTTTTAAAAAACTTTTAGCTATTTGTAAATTTTTTTAAAAACATTTAGTTTTGTTTTCTTTTTTTAAAAAAAACTTTAATTTTTAACTTTATTTCTTTAAAACTTTTTGTTTTTAACTAAAAAATGTTTATTCTTCTTTATGTTTATAACGTAAAAAATTGCTGTTTTTACATACCCTAAAACGGGTGAAGAATCACTGAATCAGTTAAAATCAAACCACCACCTTACCTCCCCCCCGCTACCCGTCCCAACCCTGATCTATAGGGGATCAATTGATCTATTGATCTGTTGACTCCAGTCATATTCCGAGTATCTTTCGGATAAACATAGCATAAAATATGTTCTTTTTTTATACTAACCCTCAGAATATATGCTGACATAACAAAGTTTTCACATCAATAAAGGCTTAACCATAACACTTAACCTGATGTAAAGAAATACATGTTCAACATTAACCCCCTAACATACCTTAAACACGAATACAACAAAACCTAACATTAACAAAGTTCTACATAACAACAGTAAAGTAAACTAACATTGCATATTAAAACTCTACTCATTCACATCTTTTTTTCTTTTTGTTTTTAAAAAACTTTATTTATTTTAAAAATATTATTTTTATAGCATCTTTTTTTAAAAAACTTTAACTATTTTTAACTTTATTTTTAAAACTATTTAACTATTTTGTTTTTTTTTTTTTTAAAAACTTTTAATTTTAACTTTATTTCTTTAAAACTTTATTGTTTTCAACTAAAAAATTTTTATTCTTTTTATGTTATAACGTAAAAAAAAATTACATTTTTACATAAACTAAAACAGTTAAAACAGTAAAATAACAAAGTTTTTCACAATCAATAAGCTAACATAAGCAAAGCCTGATGCAAAGAATTAAAGAAGTATAACATTCAAACCTAACAAACATACCATGACTTGGCAGCAGAAAGTAACTGACGTTGCGTTACAACCTGCGTGACCATATCTCAACTTATTTTACAAACAGATCTCTAAACATATCACTATTATGTACATCTAACATAGTAAATTTAGACAAAATTTTACAAATACTCGCCAACAAATAATGCGTGACCGTACCAAAGTTTTTCACATCAATAAAACTAACACTTATCATCATCCTGAACTAGGAAATAAACGGCACAATGACAAAAACCGCTAACATAACCTTATGCATCGAATAATATGACAACATAACAAAGTGTCATTACTTAACAACGACTAAGCAAACTAACAATGTCATACAGAACACCACTGTACGAAGCTTGATGTGGTTCCTGTTCACTAAGTTACAAATACAAGTCGAGAAATTGTCAAATCTCTCACCACTTTTCACAACATTACGCAATACCTATGTTTCTTGTTTGGTTCGTTTTCAAAACATTACGCAATACCTATGTTCTTAGGTTTGTCTTTCTACCTCTAACATATTAACGTTAATCTTCACTAACGATAGTAACATCTTAGCAAAAATTTATCACACACTTGGTTAATTATCATTACAGACCAGCGAAAGTATGCTACACAATAATAAAGTTTCTACATTAGAAAGCAACATTAGCATCATCTTAAAATAAAAAATATGCCAAGACAAACATAACACATCTTAAACGAAGGATAAACTGTTAACATTAACAAAGTATCCAACTTATCAAATAAAGTAACTAGCATGTATGCAAAACGTAACCTAATCTCACTTTTTCACAGCACTACTCTTACATATTAAAACGTTAATCTAGACACTGCAACATAGTAACATTTTAGCAAAATTCTATCACAAATTTGGTATATATCATACAGACCAAGCGAAAGTATGCATAACATAATCAAATTTCCACATTAATTTAACTAACATAGCATCAAACTGAACTAAGAAAATAATGCACAAAGACAACCCTATCACAACTTAACACGAATAAACAGTCAACATTTAACAAAGTTCCAACACTTAACACCAGTTAAAGCAACTAACATGGTATGCAAAACGAAACCCTAATCTTACTTTTTCAAGCATGAACTCTAACATATTTAAACGTTTATCTTACACTAATCACACAGTTAACATTAATAAACTTTCTCACCAACATTGGATAATTATCATTACAGAGCTGCGAAAGTATGCTAACTAACAAAGTTTTCCACATCAATAAAGCTAAACATAAGCGTAACATGAACTAAGAAAATAATGCACAAAACAAACCTATTTCACAACTTACACACAAAATACTGATAACACTTAACAAACAAAGTGATCCACATCTCAAAACAGTTAAAGACAACTAACATGGTAATGGCAAACGTAACCTAAATCTTACTGTGTCAAGATAACTTCTAACCATGATTTAACGTATATTCCTTACAGCTGACACCAGTAACATTAACTAAAATTTCTCACAACATTCGGTCTTAATCTATACTGATTCACACGATTCATACTCTAACATAACAAATGTCTTCACACTTAATAAAGCTAACATAGCATCATATGTGAACTAGGAAAATACATGTGCAACGACAAACCGTAAACACATCATCTTATGCCTAATAAGACTTAACATAAACAAAGTTCCGCATTTAATATCAGTAAAGTGAACTAACTTTACATACAAAAACGTCAAACCTGTTCATACTTTTATCCAGACATTCTCTAGCATAATTAACGTTAAATCTTCACAGTGGACACAGTAACATTCTATCAAAAAAAATGTGTCATAACCATACCCTAACCATCAATTAATACCTACGACGATAAAAATACGAATAAAAGTAAATTTTTAGAGCTATCTCTTATTTCAACCTCCGCCTCCTTTCAGAAGAAATAACCAACTCTAAGGCATGGAAAAATGATTTTACGCTTTAAACTATTTGCATAAAGTGATGCAAACTTATTATATTATGACCCTGCTGACAGGAAATACAAGCAATGTAGCGTCGCCATTCGTTTACGATTTAAATAATTTAAATGACACATCGTGGGGAATAACGAAACTCCTCATGAAAATCATCACAACAAGCGTATAGATGAGGGAAATTTTCATCGTAATCAACAACAGCGAAAAAAAATATCCTACTGAGAAAAATAGGTATAAACATCCCTTAAGTTAATGAGATCTCTTTCTTTCACCCAATCAGAGAAATAAACAAGAATACGACGACGAATGAACCTATCGATTCAAAAGGCAGTATTTCTCGTTCGACAACAAACAACAACCAACAAACAACACAAAGTACAAAGATAAGTTCTTTGGATACAAACCAATGAATTATATGCTACCGTAACATTGTTTTCGCATTAATAAAAGCTTACTTAGCACTCACCAGACTAAGAAAATAATGTACAACGATGATCTAACACAACTTAAGCACGAGTAAACTGTTAACATTAACAAAGATTCCCAACTATAACACCTGTAAAGTAAAGCTGCACCATTGCCCACTGCGACAAAACGTAACCTATTCATCTATTACCAAACATATCTCTAACATATTAACGTTAATTTACATTGACACAGTAATAATTTTAGCAAACAAGAATTTATCATAAGCTTGTTTAATTATCATACAGAGAGTGAAAGTATGCTAACTGTAACATAAAACGTATTCCACATAATAAAGCCTAAACATAACATAAACCTGAACTAAAGAATTAATAATGTACACATAGACCAACCCAACACACATATGCATGAATAACATTACATTAACAAACTTTCGCACTGAACAACCAGTAAAGTACAACACTTCGTCCAAAACTGTACCCTATCGAACTTTTTCAAGCATATCTCGAAATATCAATGATAATTTTAAATTAACATCGTAATAGTTTAACAAAAGTTTAGCATAAACTCTGTCAATCATCATACTTGACAAAGAATATAAGTAGTAACAATGTTTTACATCAACTTCGTAACATTTAACAAAAAAAATTCATCATAACCTCGTCTACAAGTATCATAAATCCCCATGCGAAATAATCGCAAACACTAAACAAACGTTCTTACACCAAACATAACAAACAAATTAATCAAAATTTATTCCCTTAACATAACATAAAGCAAATAAGCTTCTTTGAGTATGTAAACAATCATCACCTATGCGTAAAACGTAATAATTTTACTGATTTTAAAGCAATCAAATCTCAGTAACATCAGTAAAAAAGAGCCACCCATCCCTGGCGAGTCCCCACCACGTCCCTCCCCTGTGATCTAATTAGCTATTGATCTTCTCAATCATATTTCACTGTATCCATTTGACAACATACAACATAAAAATATGCTTCATTTATAAACATTACATAAATTTTACGAATAATATTTTCTTACCATCCAACAAAGTCTTAGCATCAATAAAACTAACAAATCATAACCGCGACTAGGAACATACTAATGTACAAATGCAAACCTAACATTACCTAGGTATGAATAATCAGCTCAACATCACTAGAAAAATTCCCTACAGTATCAAAGTAACTACGCTATGCAGATCAATACAATACTCGATATAGGACTTCCCACTTTTCATCATTACGCAACAGGTTAAACCGTCATTTATCTAACAAAATCCCTTAACAATAGTGACCAATCTATCAAAGAAGCACCAACCATCTGAACTTAATGACATTGACACTATCTTCACACATAGTGTCACTTCGTTTTTGAATGATACATCATTCCTCTTGCAACTTGAATACGTACGTATGACTCATGAGCAAAAGTTAGCGGGCAGAACCTAACATTATTCAACAAAAACTTAACCTAGGTTCACGTTTCTAAAACATCATCTCAGTTTACACAGTAATATCTTACAAAAACTCTCTCTTTCTCTAACAAATCAGTGTATTTTCCACATTATATTAGTAATAGTTACATAACGTACTTAACTAAACGAAATAAAACATTATTCACGTTAACGCAACGGCAGTACAATCTAAAGCAACACATTACCCTTCACGAGAGAAAAACCCCAGCGGGCATGCGCCCCTTCCTGAAAGGTTGTGAAATCCTCGAGGAGGCATCACCCGAAGGTGTAAGCGCTTTACCCCTTCGAATGAGGGTAAGGCTCAGCCCTCGGGCTGGCCCAAACACCGCTAAATTTCGGGTGGTGTGGGCG
>JABUQX010085035.1:15000-20534 GCA_015478945.1 Trachelipus rathkii | reverse complement strand
TATATTATATATTATATATATATAATATATATATATATACTATATAGTACTATATATATATATATATATTATATAAAGTATATATATATATACTATATATATACTAATTATATATATATATATATATATATATACTTATGTTCCCCCGCGAATCGAATTCCCCCCCCCAAAAAAAAAGCCAATTTTTTATTTTTTTTTTTTTTTTTTTTTTATTTTATTTTTTTATTTTTTTTTTTTTTTACGATTTTTCGCTAAGTTTGACAAGGCATTCCAAAATTATCCTTTTTCCTGTAGCTATTGTGTGTGTGTTTTTTTTTTTTTTGTTTTTTTTTTTTTTTTTTTTTTTTTTTTTTTTTTTTTTTTTACAGGTTCCTCGATAATAATATTTTTACCAGGGAACTCCATACAATGCCATTCCTTTTCCCTGTGCTATTGTAGATTTTGAGATATATATATATAATATATATAATATATATTAATATAATATATAATATATATATATATATATATATATATATATATATATATATAATATATATATATAGTAATATATATATATATATATATATTATATTATAATATATATAATATATAATATATATATATATATATATATATATAATATATATAATAATAATAATGTATATTAGAAATATATTTGACTATGGTGAAGTTCAAAATACATTTAAATGTTTGTTTTTTTCTTTATATAGTATAAATCCAAAAAAGTAAACGGGATATTTATATTCTCTTGTTTAAATTTCCCTTCAAAATTTTCTTTAGGGTAAGATGCTGGGATGAACATATATATATATATATTAATATGTATATATAATATATATATATAATATATATAATATATATATATAGTATATATATATATATATATATAATATATAATATATATATATATATTCAAAGCTAAATTTTGCAATAAACGCAACAATTACTTGTATATTTCAAATGGTCCTAAGTGGGTTAGAACCCTTACCCTTGAGAGTACTCCAGAGTTTTACCTCGAGACCACGATTGACTAAAAGGAAACCCATCATTTTACCTCTGAAGCTTAGCTTCCCAAGAGAAGCGAAGGCATGTCTTGGACACCTAACCTCCGACGGCCCTCCCCGCCAACACTCGGGTCAGGGGTAACACTGGGTAATTTTTTAACCGAGACATTATAGATATTCAAAGCTATTTGTGCAAAAAACGCAACAATTATTTGTATATTTCAAATGGTCCTAAGTGGTTTGAACCCTTACCCTTGAGATGGTACTCCAGAGTGTTACCCGAGACCACGATTGGCTAAAAGTAAACCCATCATTTTACCTCTGGAAAGCTTAGCTTTCCCAAGCAGGAGCGAAGGCATGTTCTTGGAAACACCTAACTCCGGACGGCCTACCGCCAAACACTCGGGTCAGGGGGGCAACACTGGGTAATTTTAACCGGACATTATTAGATATCCAAAGATATTTGTGCAATAAAGGCAACAATTATTTTGTATATTTCAATTGGTCCTAAGTGGGTTTGAACCTTTACCCTTAGATGGTTACTCCAGAGTGTTACCTCGAAGACCACGATTGGCTAAAAGGAAACCTATCATTTTACCTCTGAAAGCTTAGCTTCCCAAGAGGAGCGAAGGCATGTCTTGGACACCTAACCTCCGACGGGCCTCCCCGCCAACACTCGGGCCAGGGGCAACACTGGGTAATTTTTTACCGGACATTATTAGATATTCAAAGCTCATTTGTGCAATTAACGCAAAACCATTATTTGTATATTTCAAATGGTCCTAAGTTGGGTTTGAACCCTTACCTTGAAGATGGTACTTCCAGAGTGTTAACTCGAGACCACGATTGGCTAAAAAGGAAACCCATCATTTTACCTCTCTGAAAGCTTAGTTTCCCAAGAGGAGCGAAGGCATGTCTTGGACACCTAACCTCCGACGGGCCTCCCCGCCAACACTCGGGTCAGGGGCAACACACTGGGTAATTTTTAACCGGACATTATTAAATATTCAAAGATATTTGTGCAATAAACGCAACAATTATTTGTTTATTTTTAACCGGACATAAGTGGGTTTTGAACCCATAAATACCCTTGCACAACTAGGCTATACTCAGAAAGAAATGATAACCTACGAGACCTACGATTGGCGCTAAAAGGAAAACCCCATCATTTTCACAATCTGTGAAAGCATATCAAGACTTACCCCATTAGCAGGACCGAAGGCATGGTCATAATGGCACCACACTAAACCATACCACAACGCCGAAGCCTCCGAACCACACTAGAGAGATATAACATGACGGAGCAAAACATGACGGTAATATTTTAAACCGCGGACATTAATATAGATCCATTACAACCAAGCTACTTCTATGCAATACAAAACGCAACAATACACTATTTGACTACTTAACAAGTTCAAATGGTCCTAAGTGGTTTGAACCCTACCCTTGAGATGTACTCAGGGAGTGTTACTGCACAAATAGCTTTGAATAATCTAATAATGCTTCCGGTTAAAATTACCCAGTGTTGCCTGACCGAGTGTTGGCGGGGGGCCCGTCGGAGTGTAGAGTGTCCAAGGACATGCCTTCGCTCATCTTGGGAGGCTAAGCTTTTCAGAGGTAAAATGATGGCGGTCCTTTTAGCAATCGTGTCTCGAGGTAACACTCTAGAGTACCATCTCAAGGGTAAGGTTTCAAACCCACTTAGGACCATTTAAGAAGTATACAAATAATTGTTGCGTTTATGTGCCATAATAGCTTTTGAATATCTAAATAATGTCCAGTTAAAATTACCCAGTTTGTTGCCCCAGGGTTGTGGGAGTCGGTTTCAAAAATTTTTCCGACTCGACTCCCCGACTCCGACTCCACCCTCTTCAAAATTACCGAATCTCTGAACTCGACTCCGACTCCGGCCCTCTTGAAAATTTACCGACTCGACTCCGACTCCACCCTTTGAAAATTACGACTCCGACTCCGACTCCGACTCCACCCTCTGGAAAATTATATATATTCAAAAGTTATATTATATATATATTATATATATATTATATACTATATATCATATATAGTATATATATATATTATATAATATATATAATATATATGAGAGGTATGTTGTTAACCTGTGTTAATGTATAGTAGTAGAACTATGGTCTGGAATAAGAGGTTATAGATCTAAAGTACAAATATGTTCAGATGGACAATCTTAGGGGCGTGTTAGGTGTAGAGAAGAATTGGCAAAATAAGGAATGAACGTATATTAGAGAGTTGTTTGGTGTGAAGAAAGGAATAAATGGAGAATTCAATGAAAGTAGTTGCGATGAAGGTTTGTTCATGTGGAAAAAGCACTGGATGATAGTCGGTTGGTTAAAGCAGAGTATAGTGTTGAGTGTGCTAGGAATCGACCGCGCTGGGAGACCGAAGGAAAAGTGGATTGAGTCAGCTAAAGAATGTCTGAAAGAGAGAAATGTAAGTTTAGCAGAGGCGAGAAGGAAGGTGCAAAATAGGATTGAATGGCGTGGTTTTGTGAGGGGGTTTGGTTGTGTAGCCCACCTGGGGTAAGGGATGAACCCTACATTGGCGAGATGCCATGGTGAGGGTCCGTCAGGGTCCCTTGAAGCTCTAGGATGGATTTTCTGACTGCGACGAGCTTCTCACTAAAAGCGGTATAAAAGGGGCAGAAAAAGACTGGGCTGCTTTTTTCGACTTTCGTCATATTCTACTCTACTACTTTTCTGTTCCAATGTATGCTTACGCACCTTACCCCCCAGTCTTGGAGGAGAGAAGGTGGGTGATGATGATGATTTTACACTATATATATATATATTTATATATATATATAATATATATATGTACTATATATATATACTATATATATATAGTATATATATATTATATATATAATATATATATTATATCATTATTATATATAATATATATATATAGATATTATATTATATACCGTGTTTATATATAATATATATATATATATATAATATATATATAATATATATATAATTATATACTATATATACTATTATATATATATATATATATATATATATATATATATATATATATTATATATATATATATATATTACTTTCCAATTAAAGGCAGGGTCCAATATTTGTTCGCGGCTGAGCCCAAATTTTTCACCCCCTAAATATGGACATAAAATTCTTAATTTTTGCGTCAATTTTGATGGGAAAAGAAGCAAACCTGTAGCTTTTCCTGACCTCTAAAACTTCGTTTTCGAGTGTTTTTCTGTGTCTGTATTCATTCTTTCAGAATTTATTTTTTCAAAACCTATGTTTTTTGACATTTTTTCTGGCTTCAACTTCTACAATTTTTTCGAAATGACATCAAACTTGAAATATGCAATAGATGGGTCCTTTACCTACAAAATGCACGAAATAGTTTTTGGAAATTTTTTTAAAATTTTCCTCAGCAATGGTCAAAATTCAAAAATCCACTTTTTTGGTTTTTAAAATGAAAAATTGCGCATAACTTTTTTTTCTTTCTCATGCGATCTGAATGAAATTTCAGAGCATATGTAGTTCGAATATTTTGGGAAAATTTTTAATTTTTTTCTTTTGAGTAATACAAAAAATTATCTAAGTAAAAAAAGGTGTATCTCGCCCGACTATTAAGTTCCGAAAATTTGATTGTTGATGGGATAAGTAAAAAAAAAATAATATCACTTTTTCTCCCCCAAAAAAACAATTTTTTGAAAAAGTGAAATATTGGGTAAATATCTAGATTTGAATCAGTGTATATTTTCTGAAAAATTTCCTAAACTACAAAAAAATATTCTTAAGTCAGAAAAGTAGTTAAGTAAAGTTTTTCTAAGAAAATTCTTTAGTGGCAAGCTTTTGGAATTATGCCAAAGAAGCTTGCCACTAAACAATTTTCTTTAAAAAATACTTAACTTTTAACTTAACTTTTCTGAACTTTAGAAAATTTTTTCAGAAAATATACACCGATTCAAATATAGAATAATGCCGAAATATTGATATATCTTTTTCTACTGTCCGAATCAACATCAGAATTTTCCAGGGTTGTATAGCGGGGAAAGATAATCTTTTACTTTAGATAATTGTTTGTGTATACTCAAAATTAAAATTTTTCAAAATTTCCAAAAACACAATTGTTGAAAATTTGTTTCCAAGAACAATCACCAAAAACTAGTGGAATATCACAAAGAAAATATCAAAATAAAAATGGTGCATCTCCCAAGACTGCATATGTTCTGACAATTTCAATCCCAGAACCGCATGAGCAGAAAGAGAGTTTATTTCGCAATTTTTCATTTTTAAAACCACAAATGAAGTGGGTTTTTGAATTCTTGACATTGCTCAGGCACAATATTTTAAAAAATCAAAAAAATATTTCGTGCATTTTGTAGGTAAGAACCCATCAAAGTTATATTTTCAATATGAGTCATTTCGAAATAAATATTAAAGTTGAAAGGAGCAATGGTCCAAAAACATTACGTTTTGAAAAATGAAAATTCTGAAAGAATTG
>JABUQX010085035.1:7500-10000 GCA_015478945.1 Trachelipus rathkii | reverse complement strand
TATATATATACTATATATATATATACTATACTATATATATATATATGTAGTATATATACCTATATATATACTAGTTTACATTATATAATATTATACTACTAATATATATATATACTATATATATATAATATATATATATCTAATATATATAGTATATATATATATAGTATACTATATATTATATATTATATATATATATATAATATACTATATATTATATATATATATTATATATATATATTATATATATATATATATATATATTATATATATATATATATATATATATATATATATATATATATATATTATTATTATATATATATATATATATATATATATATATATATATATATATATATATATTATATATATATTATATTATATATATATATATTATATATTATATATATATATACATTATAGTAATAATATATATTATATAATATATTATATATATATTATATATATTATATATATATATAATAATATATATATATATATATATACTATATTATATTATATAATATATATATATATATATAATATATATTATATATATATTATATATATAAGATTAATATTTGAAGCTCTTATTTAGAAAAAAATCGAAAGCATAGACAAACCAACCGGACACTCAAAATAAGAAAAATGTTAAGGAAAATAGAGAAAAACTTTGTACCAATAATGGAAACTATACGTTTATGAATTATGTGGCCGGCAAGGGCTTGTCAGGAAGGCGGCTCAAATGGACTCTAGAACGTATTTGAATTATCAAACTCCAGCTGACAAATGACGAAAATTTAGAAGTCTTCATTAGGTTTCGAGAACATTAAGATGACCAGGTTTCTGAAGAAACCACTTACTTTCTATCGTCCAAACAATTCAATTATGCGAGTTCGAATGATACAGAATGAAATCATAGTCATTTAGTCAGCTTATACAAAGGGAAAAATTGTGGAGAAGTTAATAAAACCCAATTTTTTTTTTTTTTGTTTTAGCTGATGAAACAACGGATATTTACCCAAACAGAACATGTTTTCACTTGTGTAAGGTTACGCAATTGGTGATGGATAGAGGTCATACTCCTTTATACTAAAATTTAAGAGGATTTTGTTTATCATTTGTTCCGGTGTATGATATCCTCAGGGAAGCATGGCGAAATGTTAATTTTAGAAAAGACTCGGCTATCTTTTGGTTTAATTACTCGAAATTTAACTGATGGCCAAGGATATGATGAGTTTCTCTTCCATGATGATATAATTCCGAGGAGTGCAATCTGTTATTGGGACATGAGTATCTAAAGCTCTATATACAATTGTGTAGCACATGTTAAATCTATGTCTCTCAGACTCTTCTTAAAATTCAGGCAATTCGCAAACGTCTTAGGATTCATTTCTGAAATATGCACTTTTTTCGATCGAGTCCGAAGAGCACAAAACTCTGGAAGATAAAAAAAGACTTTTCTAGTAAACCAAAATAACAAGCCAGGATCAAAAAAAGATGTGCGAGACCAGATTGTGTGAACGGCATGAAGACGTTTTTCCTTTCTAAAGAGACTCTTGAGCCAACACTTGCGTCATTGGAAGAAATAAAAGAATGCCCTGGTGAATTATCACATCCCCACAGAAACGCTACTTAAGTTTCAAATTTACCCAGAAATTTCTCATATTTGGAATTATACTTTAATGAGATTGTTTGGAATATCCTACAACCTTGTTCAAAAACAGAGGTGCTGGACATTATCATTGCAAAAAACTTAAGTGAAAGACATTATTCAACTTTCATCGAAAAAGATTTACAAAGAATGCAGACCAACAGAGTTTAAAACCAATTATTTACACAAGCTAAAAAATGTAATGCGACAGCTCTAGGATATATGAATACACCATTGTAAAATGACGCTAAGTCGGATGAAGAATATTCATTGAAATGTTCGCCGACAACCACACTCGATTCCTTCGATCGCCTTTATCCTCAGTTTTTATTTCAGTTTATTGATGATCTGATTTCCTCGTTGATTGATCGATTTCTCTCGCATGAAACCACTATCATTTCACTTCAGCATATTTTACCAGACCAGAAAGGGCAATGTACCTTATAAGCATATTGAAAAAAAACATCCTCTTTTTATAAGGACGACCTTCCAGACCCTCACGAGGTTACACACTAAAAAGAGAGTGGTGTCTCTTGCAGCGTACATAAATGGCTGTTAGAAAATGAAAAAAACCCAAAACTGCGATCGGTGCTTTGGGCTAAGTTGTGACAAAAGCAAGGTTGCGCACTAACATTACTACTCTCCTGAATATCTTAGCAGTATTGCCCGTATCCACCGCAACAGTAGAAAGAACAAACCTTTTCGACATTAAGGCGTCTGAAAACGTATTTACGGAATAGTGTTGGAGAGGATCGCATTAAAGGTCTTGCTTTACTGTCAATTCATTGAGATCTCAAGCACAGAAGTCGGCAATGAAAATATTTTGAATCTCCTCAATCAAAA
>JABUQX010085034.1:20000-26628 GCA_015478945.1 Trachelipus rathkii | reverse complement strand
GGTAACTCCTGCGAAGATTAAATGTAAAAGTTTGCTCTTAATGTGAAGATGGTGTTGCTGTCATAAGTGTCATAGGAATGTTCAATGGGTGCCTATAAGTAGTGTTGTGGATTGTCATATAAGTGTACAGGTGTTGGTGCATGTGATTGTGTGTGGATCTGGGAGATGTGTGTGTGTTGTGTGTGTGTGTTGTCGTTGAGTGTGGCGGGTTTGGTGGTGGTGTGTGTGAGGGGTGTTCAGTGTAGGATAGATCCATCACATGCGGTTCAACGTTAGGAACGATAATATGTGACGAGTGCTGTTGCCGGCACGAAGTGGCCAGAAAATTGGCGTGGGCCAAAATTGACCCATGGGTGACCAAAGGTTTGGTCGAAATATCATGGGTCAAAACAATGGGTAAAAGACAATCAAAAAAATACGGCTAAGCCCATAAAGGAAGATCAAAATTACCGTGGGCCCAAAAATGGACCCATGGAAGACCAAAGGCTGGTCGAAAAAAATTAGGGTGGTCCCAAAATTTGGACCCAAGCAGACTTCATGATAGCATTATGTTAGACCAAAGCGGGTAGCAAAAAATTCTACCGTGGGGCCAAAATTGACCCATGGAAGACCCAAAGGGTAGCCAAAAATATTTACCGTGGGCCAAAATTGACCATCGCGAAGACCAAAGGGTTTACGCCTAAAATTTACCGTGCGGCAAAAAAAATGACCCAATGGAAGATCAAAGGGTTTGCGTCGAAATATCTATGGTTCAAATCATGGTCAAACAAGGTAAGGACATCAAAAAAGGGCTAAGTTCCCTAAAGGGAGAGCAGATCCAAAAATTACCGTGGTGCAAAACACTCTGACCAGTTCGCAAAATATATAGGGGGGCGTAAAATTAGGGGCGGGCAATACGTACAACGACGACACCGTTTTTGGTAGAATACACAAGAGTTGACCGAAAAAAATTGGGTTTGCCAAAAAAGATTAGGGTTGCCAAAAAAATTACGGCGGCCACAAATGACCCATGGAAGACCAAAAGTGCGTTCGGTCGCAAAAAAGCGTCCAAGGCCCAAAAACGTAAAAGGCACCAACAAAAGGTCAAGGTCAACTCGGTAAAATTCCCATGCCTCAAAGAAAAGGCGGTCTTCCTGCGGGTTCAAAAAGGTTCAAAAGGCGCGGAGGGTCAATCCCAACAATCAAATCTCTCTAGTACAGACCATCCTTCTTGGCGCCGGCACCATTACACGTCCAATATCCCCTCTCTCTCTATCTACTCAACTCAGACTCCCAGATAACTCCGTGGTTATGCAACCCCTTGTGTTCTTCTCGCCCTGCCCGCAACTCACAGTTTCGCCACTCCAGCGCAATCGCTTTTTTTCCTCCTTTCATCTTCCACATTTTCTTCCTGTCTCCCATTCCCGGCTGAATTCTCCAACACACCAACACCTCCACGCTATACATCACCCATTTCTATTATACGACCGACTATCAATCATCCTTGTCCTCATGCACCAACTTTTCTCATATCCCGCTAGTGCTTCACTTTATGTCTCTCATGATACACACCCATTCTCTCAGTACATAGCAAAACAACCTCTTCCTATAGCTTCATCCCAATAATCATGTTCCTACCTTCACAACCCTAAACCACGGCCAACTAAGCATGTAGTTCCATGTTATGACCACATTGTGTAATTTTAGATTTTTTATTACCTCTTTATTCCAAACCGCATATTAGTACCCGAGTGTGAGCTATAACATTAACACGGTTTTACCCATGCACCAAACCTCTAATTCACCCTCATCATCTCTCAGAAGACCTAGACCACTCAAGATTAAGCTCCTATCCTCTCTCGACCAACCGATTTAACTGGCACCACGCACGGCCTTAGCCTTGCCCATTCACAATTTTTCCTACTACACTCGTGCGAGCTCATGCTACGAGCTGCTCTCGACATATATCATCATTTCTCAACATATATTTTCAAACAACATTATTATAAAACTTTTTATCCAGCTGCTCCAACCATTTAACATAACTTCACAAATGGAGAGGATTTTCCTCGCACTCCACCATAACCTGCTTATTCTTAAATACATACGGTTTACTTCCAAACCTTCGAGTGGAGCGAGCTGATCGGACCTACCACCGAATATAGAATTCGTTGTCTTTATCCCAGTTCTACCTCTCAAGATCATCTCTCAGATATTGCACAACACACAAAATCATCATCGTTCAACTAATATAGGGCTAGGAATCCTTCCCAACCACCTCTCTTCTCGCATTCATCCTTATTTTCACCACTACTCACCCCTTGTCACGCCCAAACCTTCTTAAATTCTATTCATAACACTTCACATCCAGATATACAGATTTGGATCGCACAATGAGACTAGCACATCCCTGATACACACTCCGCTATTAATATTAAAACCAATCACTTTATACTCTACTTTATTTCTTCTCACGAAGCTTCCCACCTCTATCATCAGATCCAATTTCTCATACATACTTTTGCACTTTTTCTATTCAAGAGCCCTAAACACCCACACCCCTATCCACTAATAACTCTTTGCCATAGAGCATCCCACTAAATCCTACAACGCCATGTGCCAACACTTTATAACATCCTAAATACAAATTGTAATTCTTTCTCTCCCATCATTTACTAATTCCCAATCTATGTTGTTGTTCAATGTACAGATTTAGATACCAGCGCGAGTGCTCCCCTCATCTTCCAATTCTAAAGCGCACCCTCTGGCCACTTCCCCAAATTCAGTATCTTCAAGTCAGTTCGACCACACTTCTTTCGAACCGCCAACAAAAATACCAAACATATATCTTCCCTTACAACCACATAATAAAATCTTAATACTACCCTATAATAACCTATACACTGTTACGCTTATCATCTCCCTCACCACAGTAATATAAATCTGTGCCTAATATTTGATATCCTCCAATCACTCGGAACTAATCACACTCCATAATCACCATTGTCCATATACACTTCCGCTCCAATCCATTCCACCCATCATCGCCCTATTATAAATATACCTACTATTATATATATATATTAACATATATTAATATATATAATATATATTATATATATATATATATATATATATAATATATTATTAATATATATATATATATATAATTATATATATATGATTATATACTAATATATATATATAGTACTATATATATTATTAATCTAATAACATATATATATATATATTATATACATATATATAAACTTTAATATATATATATATAATATATATATATACCTATATATATTATATATACTATATATTCAATACATATATTTAATTTATGTATTATATATAATATAATATAATATATATTTATATATATATACTATATAGTTATATATATAATATATATAATTATACTATATATATTATAGTATATATATATACAATAATATATATATAGTATCATACTTATATAGTATATATAGGTATATAAGTCTCTATATATTATAATATATATTATATATATATCATATATATATATTATAATATATATGCTCTATATTATATATTTTTATATCGTATATATTCATATATATATTATAGTACTATTTAGACTACTAATATACTATATATAAAGTAGTTATATATATATATATATATTCTATAGTCGATATATAAATACTACTCTATCTATATATAATTATTTATATATACGTATATATAATAATAATAAATATATACTTCTATCAATTATATAATATAATATATATATATATATATATATATTAATAACATTATTATATATAACTATAATCATGGTTTTGTGCTGACACCGCCGTGAATATGAAAAAAAAAGTGTTTGAGAGGATTTGTACGAGAATTTGGCAGACGTGGTATTGTAAAAAGGCATGGGCTTTGGAAAGATAAAACGTTAGATAAGTGTAAGCTTCATGGTTGTGAGTTGACGGACAGTCCTACTCGGTCTCAATGATAGGAGTTTTGATGCAAGATCACAGAAGAGTCCTCAAGAAAGGGGACTGATGCTACTAAATATTTAAGAATATCATCTGTTAGACGATAACAAAATGAGAACGGCTGATGCATAGTTAAGTGGGTAGAAAAGTTCGTGAATTGCAGGAATGTGGCCTGGTGCATTAAATCCGTGGTGCGCATTGTAAAGAGACTTAAGCTTCTGAGAGTCGCTAGGGTTCTTGCGCGAGGTATTTGTTACCTGTAGTTTATAAATTGTATAGTAGTGGACATATGTCTGGAAAAGAAGAGTTTATTTAGAGTCAAAAAGTCAAATTGTTTGGTATTGTTCAGACTCTATTGGACAAATCTTAGGGCATTCACGTGTTTTCTGTCATTGAGGTCTGAAGAACTTAAAGAATTGATAATAATTATACCGATTCACAGCCAGTTGGGTTTCAGAATGTGTCTAACAGCTGACATCATGTAAACTTTTATTTACGCAACGGCGCAGCACCATACGCAGCTTAAATCACATAAATTGCAATATTTTATGTTGAGGTGAAAAATTATTTCAAAAGTCACCTTATTTAAGTGCTTTTGTTTTTATTTTTTTATATATATATTCCCTCCTCTCTCTCTATTCGTCCGGAAAACATATAACAACCGAGCCTACATTATTCTCTAACTCTCTCTCAATTCTGACGGATTATTTGTTATCTCAATTAAAATCTTAAAATTAAGTAGCCATATACAATGCTCAAGCCTAGAACTGCCAAACACGAATTAAAATGTGTCGAAGCAAAGGCATGATCTTTCCATTACTGTGAGTGTATTTCATAATTATTTTAGATTGTTTATTCAATATTATTTGATGCTTGTTTTTATACTTTCAAAAATACTCTGAAAAAAAAAACATCCAACAAAAAGCCAATCAATCCTAGGGTCAAATTGTTTTTAGAAGAGATAAAAATTCTATTTAGAAGAAGAATTGACAGACCGACTAAGGTGAAAACGAGGTAAAATTTTTTTTTTCTCCTCTGTAATAACATGGAATAGCATTAGTGCTAAGAAGTCGGTCGAATAATTTTTTTATATTCTTTTTTTAAAAAAAAGGAAAATAAAACGCAAAAAAAAAAAAAAAAAAAAAAAAATCATGTAAAAAAATTAATAAAAACCCCCTCCTTAGAATTTTCGCGCTGATTTCCAAATATGGTGAATTATGTTTTTTACTTTAGAGTCTGCTTGCCCGTTCTTGAGTTACATGAGCTGTCAGCCTTTTTAGAGACACTCTTAACCAACAGCGTGTATAGTGTGAAAAAAAAAAAAGGGATAAAATGAGGGAGAATAAATGGACGAATGGGTACGTATAGATGAGTTTGTCTTCATGTGCGGAAAGCGATGTATTATAGTCGGTTGGTTAAAGAGGTGTATAGAGTGGGGTGTGTATTGGTGAATCGACTGGCGCTGGGAGATCGAAAGAAAAGTGGATTTGAGTCAACAAAAGAATGTCTGGAGGAGGGAAATGTGAGTTTGGCAGAGGCGAGAAGAAAAGGTGCATAATAGGAGTGTAAATGGCAGGGTTCTTTTTCTTGAGGGTGGTTCAGGTATGGTTATAGCCCATCTGGGAGAAGGGATGAAACCCTCACATTAGCGATATATTCCATCAGTGAAGGCGTACCGTCGCAACGACCAGACAGCGGAGCTTCAACGTCGAGGTACCCGGTGAAACTGTTACAGGGTGGATGTTTGACTGCGTGCCGAGTTCTCACTTATTATATTGTATAAAAGTGGAGGTAGGGTTTTGGAGCTTTTCTTTCGTTATGTCAACTCTTCATCCCACTTTTACCTTTTTTTGTTTCCGTGCCATATTACGCACCTTATCCCCAGCTTGGGGAAAAAAGGTTGTTTGATAAGTGATGATGTATATGTATTATTAATATATATATAATATATGTATATATATATATAATATATAGATATACTTATATATATATATATATATATATATATATATATATAATATATATATTATATATTATATATATTATATATATATACTATATATATATATATTCATATATATATATATACGATATATATATAATATTATAATATATTATAATATATATAATTATATATATATATTATATTATATATAGTAATAATTATATATATTTATATATATTACTATATATAATATATATATATATATATTATTATATATATATTATAATATAATATATATATATATCAATATATATTATATTAATTTATATTTTTTAACATTTCATAAATTAAAAACCTAATACATATATTTAATATAATTAATAATGATCAGAAACGTAAAATTAAAAAATAAAATCAAAAAAATATTTAAACTAAAATCCAAAATAGTTTCAATTACTAATTTTCAAAATTTCTCAAGTACAATTACAATTTACATGTATTTATAAACTCAACATGTTACAATTTACAATTACAAGTACTTCCAAAAAAATTTACTTAAGTCCAATTACAATTACAATTACTTTTACTTTTGAGAGCAATCCTTTATATATTTATATATATAATATATATATATATAAGTATATAATATATATTATACTATATATATATTATATATTATATATATTATATATATATATATATATAATATTATATATTA
>JABUQX010085034.1:0-17500 GCA_015478945.1 Trachelipus rathkii | reverse complement strand
AATATATATAATATCATAAATATGTCTGATTTAATAGGCTATTATTAAATAATAAAATGATAAAGCCGCCGATAATCAAATAAATATGTACAAAGTCAGTCTTAATGTAAAGGTTCTGTAAATATTGCTAAAGATTATTCATAATAGAATGGAGCACAGGCTCTAGTTTGTCAAATTTCAGTTTTTTTAATGACAAAAGAAATTTAAACTCACTCAGTTCAATATCAATTTAGAATTTTTTTTTTAATCTACGAGAAAATTTCTGGAAAAAATAAGGGAAGTTAAATAATTTTTTCATTGCTTCCCTTTACCCAACATAGTGCTTCAAATAATTATGTTTTGTGAATATCAACATCAAGCCAAAGTAAAAGAATCCCTCGTTTAGGTAGCAACAAATCGACTGTCTTAACTTTTGTAGAGAATGTGAATATATTAATAGAATAGCAAAAAATATTGAGGAAAAGTCGGTTGAACATAAGAATCATTGCAATTTAGCAGGACAATAGTGAAAGTCCCATTCATAGTAGATAGAAAGGACAGTAATTTTTTTCGCATAATTCGTTTTAAAAATGAATTAAAAGTAATAAATAATCTAAGCCAAAACAACAATTAAACAGATGAGTGGAATACACAATGTTTAATAGAAAGAATTTCACTTAACAGGTAATCACTCGTTAATTTTATAAATTCGAAACAGACACATACAAAACAATTGAAGAGGGATGTCAAAGTAATGATAAAGAACTAACGGTAAAATAATTAAACTAATAACTAACGTAAACCTACCTAACCAAACCTAACAAACCTGACTATCTTAACCTAACTAAAACCTACCCTAACCGAACAACAACCTTACCTAGCCTTAACACGACCAGACAACAACAAACACAACACACCAACCCAAAACCGCCAAACAAACCGACAACAAACAACAACGCAAAAAAAAAAAAACAAAAAAGACAATAAAAACGAAAAAAAGGACATAAAGAAAAAAAAAGAAAAAAAAAAAAGAACAAAAAAAACAAAAAAATACAAAAAAACCCACCCCCCCCAGCACGGAAAAAAAAAAAAATTAAACAAAAAAAAGAAGCAAAAAACAAAATAAAAACCAAAAAAAAAAAAAAAAACACCAAACCAAAAAAGATAGAACAAAGGAAAAGAAAAAAACCCAGAAAAAACCCTTATATATTATAAACAAAAATAAATGTAAAATAAAAAAAACGAAAAAACCCCCCGAAAAAAAACAAGCCAACCGCACAGCCTATATATATAATATATATATATATAATATATAATGATCGTAAAATATATTAGAATATAAGATACACTTATCATCATTATCATCTAAATAATATAAATATTTGATTCTCTTCATTCATTCAACTAATTCATTCATTTAATAATATAAGAGACGACAATATCAGCCCTGAAAAAAGTCAACCACCTAAAAGTTTACTTCGAAAGGCGATTATTGTTGAATAAAACTTTTTACTACTATTAGTAAAGGGAAATGACCAGATTGTTTGGTGAAAATATTTACTGAAAGTAGCAGCCGCTTGTTCTGAAAATGGATTGTTCCAAGCTGTCAGACTAGCAAAAACATGATCACATGTGAGTTTGGGCCAGCGTTTCAGAAAGAAACCGAAGAAAGCCGGATTTAAAAGAAAGTTGAGAACCAAAGAAAACGGGTTAAGACAATAATATCCCGGTCTTTATATGCAACTTCGTTTCCATCAAACTAGGCAGTGATTAAGAGTGTTACCAAAACTAAACTAGAAGGAAGGAGATTGCAACTAAAGATCTTTCTCCCCTCCATAAAGAAATAAACTCTGACTACCAGCTTCTTTCTACTAATTTCACTCCCACATATAACATTGATTTCAGTGACTGTAGAACATTTGTTTATCTCTTTCATAAATCTATTTTAACTCATTATTTATATCCATTGTATACTTCATAATTATCATTTAATTAACATTTAATTAAACATTCACTTGTAATTTGATGTGTCACGCTGTAGCTTTACTCTGTACTCAAACTGTATCTTCTATTATCACATAACCATTATCTACTATCTATATTTCACGAGACACTACGACTATCTAACGCTCGCGCTCATCTTTAAACTTAAACTAACTTAACTTTTATTACTTGTAAACTATACATGTTATCAAATTAAAAATTTTCTTCTCTTTTCTCCTTACCCTCTTCTCCGTACTCGCTCCTTCAATAAACTTAAAACTGTATCGAGCTTTAATCTGAGAGACCACTTCATGATGAACATAATTCACTCTTTAAATCTATCAATAATAAAAATCAGTTTTAACAAAAACATTTAAATTGAAACTATGTTGTGCTTATTTTATCTTACCTATCTTTATTTTTTCATCTCACGACTTGAGTCGTCGTACCGGCCTTAGTCTTGGTTTGTATCATCACATAAATAAGGTAAATTTTATGTAAAATTGTATCAAAGTTTAAATAAAAATTATAAATATTATTGATTAAAATAGATCTAAAACAAAGTAAAAACATTTTAATTAATTCTAATAAAAATATAAAATATAATAATAAATGAGTGACTAGATAAATAAAATAATCAGATAGATGGCGTCTGGAGTAAGACACAATCGACAGGTTAATCTACAGGAAAATCTATTCCGCAGAATATAACTTTGCTCCTCGGATTACTATCTTATTGATATAGTGCTCACACTCTCAGTAAACAGTGATGAGTGTTTTATTTTCTCATAAACGCTCGCTCTTTATTAATGCTGTGAATATTATTAAAATTATTGTTGAAGGGATAGATTGATAAGTTTTTAATAGTGACACGACTTAAGCTAAATTGGATTATGAAATCTCATCTCATGATAATTTGCTCGTTTGCGTTTTGCGATAACGAGAGATAATCCAGGACATTGATGAGTTTATTATTTCAACTCACCTAGATAAACATGGAATTAACTAACTACTGCAGGTTGGAAAAATAATTTAGTGCTACAAATATATATATAATTTTGTATTTTTATTATTGTTAATCTTTAAGTTTGGTAGAGAGATAGATGGGTCGCAAATTGAGGAGAAGCATAACTTCGCGCAAAATGATTTGATTGAGATACATTTAAAACCCATAATCAATAGACTGTTGTAAGAAAAATTAAAAAAATGCTTGTTATAGTAGTGGTGGTGTCGTCAGTGAAGAATTTGTGATGTGTGTATGTAACTAACATATTCATAATAATGCTTCAAAGAAATGCTTTGCCATTAAAACGTGAACCTAACCCTCCTGCATTGAAATCATGATTTTTCACGGCAATGAGGATAGGGACAAATTTAAATTCATTTCTTCATTCACGATGATTAATTAGGATGTAAGTCTTCACTGACTGATAAGGCTAAATTTTCATTCTTAAATCATATTTGCAAGATTATGCTTTTCAAGTCATTCAGATTTAAGTAATACCAATGAAAATTATGCCATAGCTTTAAACTTGCTAAAAAAGGAGTTTTAAGATATACCTTATATAATAGTAGATGAAATTATAACTAAAATCACTTGTGCTCCCAATATTGATGAATATCAGTATGAGAAAGCACGCACATGGTTAAATGACGTCAAAGCTATGACATACGATTTACAAAATTTCAACTTAGATTTTTTCATTCCCGAAACGCCGGGTATGCGTAATTAATAAGTAAGATAGTTTTCAGCAAACTTTCCTGTTCATGTAAAACGCAGAACTCGTTATAATGTAGTATCGATGTAACCCATCTATTAATCACATTTTTTTGACCATTCATTTGAAATTATTAAAATTGTATGTCTGAGAAGTGAATTTCAGAAGTGTCATTAAGTGCATGCTATCTAGATGGTCTATTTTTAATAACCAAAAAAAAAAAAAAAATAGCGTAAAAGTTAAATCCCAAATAAAACTAATGTTAATTATTAATAGTAATAGGGAAGAGGTTGTAGCTGAAAAACAAGTTAATTTGAGTACTAAAACAGATTTGCAAATTTTGTCCAGAAGGAACATGTCTATGTTTAAGTGTTATAATTAGGCAACAATCAAAAGGCGAGTGCTCGAAATGTAAGAGTCTGGGCTTATGTTACAGATGTAGTAGCGATAAACCTTGCTTCCACGTGTTATGGTCTACAAAATAAATTACGTTATCCTTGTTTCATTTGTAATTCTCACTCGTATTTCAGCTTTATGTAATAAATCTCTTCTAGCAGATTGTGAGAAAAAGGGTGGAGCGCGGAGCTGGAGATAACATTCAAATCAGAAGATACAAGGAAAACTTGTAAGTAATATTGCTATAAATATTGGGGAGGCTGCTTTGCAGCAAAATTTGCTACCTACAATGTCTTTAAAACTTAAAAATAAAAATAAAAATGCTATTTTACATTGTGTCACAGATTTAGGATCACAATGTAGTTTTTTAAAGCCTAGTGTTTTGCGGAAACTGCAAATTGAGGAAAACAGTGTAAAAGATAGCACTAATGAAATAAAAACATTTTTAGGTGTCACATCATAAAATATTAAAAAGGGTCTACATAGACACCCATATAGAAGATAAAATTTTAAAGCTTCCTTTTTTCATTGATGACGTAGATCTCGACTTTTCAGTGGAAGGTTTGGATCAGGCTGTTCATGACATGAAAATGAGTAGGTATAAATTATCTAATAAATTTCTCACAAACGTACGAAATGACAAATTTGAAAATATCGAAGGATTAATAGGGGTCGATATTTTACAGTATTATAGCAAGTTTACTTTTACCCAATGCATGAAAAGTACAGCTATCGAGGTAAGTGATGGTTTGATTCCCTTAGGGGATATCAGAAATTTCTTAAATGAAGATCAGTCAAATATAACTGATCATGAAACTGCATTTCAGGAAGAGTCGCCTGTGTCATGACTAGGTTATGGTATAATCGATTCTTCTATACAAAATATCGAAACTCCAACTGTGACATCAAAAAATAAAATAAATTGTTCTAAGTTAGTACATGACATTATAAATCCTATTATTTCTTATCCTCTGAATTTTGTAAAAAACAATCCAGACTTAGATTTAGGTTTAGAAAATTTGTATAGTTTAGAATCTATAGGTATTGTTGATAGTAATGATATCAGCGATATCGATAAAAAACTCATACACGAGTTTGAAAAGGGAATAGAGCTGCGTGATGATAGTCATTATTATGAAGAGTTACCTTGGTACAAGGACAAAATTAACAAAGTATAGTACCTTCCAACTACCACGTAGCCATTTCCGCAGTAAAGCGAGTGTATAAAAATTTAAAAGATCGTGATTTAATCGATCGATATTCTGAAGTATTAACACAACAATTAAATGAAGGTATAATCGAAAAAATAAATGTGCTTCCTGACCAACTAAAAAATTATGTCTGGGTACCACACAGACCAATAATAAAGGAAGTGCAACAGGTGACTACTAAGATCAGACCGGTATTTAATTGTAGCCTCAAAACAGACGCAAATCCATCTCTGAATGAAGCTGCTTTCCCGGGCATTGATCTTATGAGTTCTTTATTTAAAATATTATGCATTTTAAGAAGTAAAAATATATTATCGTTTCAGATGTAAAATCTGCCTTCCTTCAGACAGATTAAAATTAGAAAAAGACAAAAATCGATTGGCATTCCTATGGTATGATAAAAATCAAGAATTAATCGCATATCGATATGCCAATCGATTTTTGTCTTTTTCTAATTTTAATCTCTCTTCTCGTTCTCCGTTTTTTCCTCTGTTCTTCTCTTTCTATGTTGCTTTTTAAATTACATTAATTATTTTAAATAAAGAACTCAGGAAAATCGATGCCCGGAAAAAGCAGCTTCGGTTCAGCGATGGCATTTGCATTGTTGTTTTTGAGGCAACAAAGGTATAGTTGTACCGCGCTTAGTACATTAGTAGATAACGGCTGTTGCTACTTCTATTTATATATTGGTCTGTGTGGATGTGCTCTATATATTTTTTTAGTTGGTCAGGAACGAACTTTTATGTTTTATTCCTGGAGCAAATATACACATTTCATTTTAATTGTAGGTGATAACTTCAGTTAAATTCATCGATCGATTGAAATCACCGATCTATAAAATATTTATACTCTGACTTTGTCATTATACTGTGGGCGGAATGATGGCTAGACGTTGTGGGTAGTAGACAAATATCAATATAATTTTTGGATAGTTTCTGGGAGACACGGTACTTTGTTATCTCTGATACCTATGTACACAACATGGTAACTTAAAGATAAATGAAAAGACTATCAATCACGACTCTCCCCGCAGCTCGCATTTCTCACCCTATTTCAAACTCGTGCTATAACTCTCTGTTCTGGAGTCACGCAAACTGAATCATCACTCATTTCTTATCTCCATACCTACTGATTCTAAACACTATGTCGAAATTCTTCTTAACCTAAATCTTATCTGGATTTACATCAGAGGATTTAAATTCTTAAATATAGGATTTATATGTATCTTGAGAATCTATTATTTACAAAACAATAAATTAAAATTTATTAATAATTCTACTTTTATTGGACTTAAATCCATTGAAATGATAAGATTAGATAATAATCATCTGACCACATTCCCAATATGGCAATTTAATTTAAATAAAGGCTTAAAAGACTTATCACTATAGAATAATTGTTGGTCATGTGAGTGTTTTTTATTTGAAGACAAATTCTTGAGTCTCCCCTTTTCTAAGGAATACATAAACTGACTTCATTATTATTTCTACTTTTCTGTGGCATTTGCAATGATTCGTTTGCGTATTCAAAAGAGTGTATCTAAAAAATGTGGTTTAAATATCGACCCCTATTATCCTTCCCGATATTTCCAAAATTTGTGCATTTCGTACGTTGTGAGAAATTTTACTAGGCTAGAATTTATACCTACTCCATTATATCAAAGATCTATGAACAGCCTGAATTCAACAAACCCTGGAATTGGTATTTGCAAACGACCAAAGCAGAAGAGAAACCCATTAACAAATAACTTTTAAAGCGCAAAGCGAAGCTTTTAAAACATTATCCTTTCCTGAAGGTTCTATTACGTACCACTAGAGCAAAAGTTTACTTTATATTGATGACAACCATTTATAAAAATCTTTTTTATTTTCAATTATCTCTGCTCATCTTTTTCACTACTATTGTGTTAGAAACATCATATTCTGTGAAACACTAGTGACTCTATTAATAATATTACTACTTTGTGATCCTAAAATCTTGACACAATGTAAAAATAGTCATTTTGTTATTTTTATTTTTAATTTTTTAAAGACATTGTTAGCGTAGACAATTTTGTCTGATCAAATGTTAGAAAGCAAGTCCTCTTCCCCCAATATATATATGATAGGCTAATATGATAGAGTATTAACTCTAAAGGTGTTTTCCTTGTATCTTCTTGATTACGTATCTCATCTCCAGCTCCGTGTCTCCCACTCACCTTTTTACTCATATCTGCTGAAGAGATTTATTACATAAGCTTGATATTAAATGAGATGAGAAATTACAAATTGGAAACAAGAGTATAACGTTAATTTTAGTGTGTATCCTCATGTAAACACGTGAATAACCACTGATTGTTATCTCTCGTACGTGATCCTCTGTAAACTTAGCCTCCACGACCTCTTACATTGGGAGAAAAATCGCCGCTTTATTGGTATTGTGCTTTTAATTTTATTACACTTAAACTGCAAATTAGAATGTTTCTTCTCTCACAAAAATATTGGCATATACTATCTTTTGTGTGAGTAATCTACATAGATACTCTCGAGAGAGTTTATTTGCTGGCAATCACACCCCCACAGACAAAAAATTCAATTACGACTTTCTTGTATTACTAATTATAAATGCATTTGAATAATGTAGAGATCTGTATTTTAAGGCTTATACTTATTTTTTTACTGCTCTTTGTGAATTTTGTATTCCAATTAGTGTCTATTATAATTATAGAGTTTTATTAGCAAAAAGAAGGTTTTCTGAAATTCCAGTGTTCTAGAAATATTTTTAATATTTCAATAATATATTCATTATGAGTACATAAATAATGATGAATTTTACCCATAGAAATGAAGCAACATATTGATCTTACATTCTATTAAACGATATTCAGTTATTATTGCTGTAAACTCTAAAGAAATAGAGTTATGCTTGAAAAAAACATATATAGTTAAACTTTAAAAATAATACACCACATTGAAATATTTTACACGGCAGATAAATGACTCACAAAAAGTTTGTAAATTTCGTTAATATAGTACATATATTAGCTTCGAACGTCAAAATATTGACACCTAATGTGAGTACAGTGTCTATTCATATTAAACTGATATAATTTCATAAATAACTATGAGAAGCTCGAGTAATTTAGTTATTAAATTTTCATATCTTATAAATAAAATAATTATAAGCATGACAATCAATGCTAGAGTACTTCTTTATAGAACATTGAAAGTTTTAAAGCATAATTGTAATGATAATTAGATTATGGACTATTTATTCATGATAAGGTTTTACCCGTCGCGTGAATCTAGAAATTGAGAACTCTGAACTTTTAAATCTTGCAAATATGATTTAGATTATGTACAATTAGCTTATAGTACTCACTCAGTGAATACTTACAATTCCGAAAATTTATTTTTAACATGAAAGAAATATGAAAATATTTAAAAATTTGTACATAATTTGATCATTAGCAAGTGAATATATGAATATAAATGAACAAAGAGTCATGTTCTGGGAATAAAATAAAAAAAGAAATGTTCATATTGGAGCAATCAATAATTCAAAATTGAAGAATTTAATTAATGAACTCTCTCTCCCATTCAATTTTTATGAGACTATAATGAATTTTCTACATATACTTATATTTAATTCAAATATATACCATTTTTTGATTACTCAAATTGCCCATCGTATCTCTTACCAAACAAAGATACAATTCTACAAATAATTATAATACAGGTACTTACTCTATAAACACATATATAATAGAATTCATATTATCACAGTGTAATAAATTATACTACTAATATTTTTCCCTTTGATATCACTCACGTAAAACAAATATAAGCCAGTCCTCTATGTTTGGGCCTAACTCAACATGTTCACTATTAAAACTTATAATGGGGTAGCTCTTCCCTAAATATAATCCTTTTCTCAAATAAACTTGCTAGTATTTAACTCTCTTCTCGAGTTATCATAAATTTACACTTTCAATTAAGAGAATCGGCAATTTTTTTCTGACATGGAATAAGATTATTTCGTATAGGTTTTAAACACTCCAGAATATTTCTACTAGCCATTCTAAAATATTCAAGCCATTTTAAATTTATTAAATTTTTAAAAAATGATCTAATTAAATTTAATAATAATTTTAAATTATAAACTTAGACATACCTTAATATTAATTATATTCCATATTTAATTATTTCAAAGCATAATTCCAATCTTAAATCACACTCACACTAAATCATAGTGAGATGAATAATAAGATAGAAAATATAATTATAGAAAAGATAAAATATAAGAGCAACAAACTTTAATCTATCATTAAGATAAAAACGTATATTTTGATATTATTGATATACAATTGAATTTAATCTAAAGGTCTCATCTCTGATATTTAAGAAAGGCCCCGATCCCAGTTTTTATAACGTATACAATAAGTTTTATTGAGAAGAGCGAAATATAAGCAATTTAAAGTTTACCATATTTAGGATATTAGAACAGTAAGGCGAAGAGTATCAACATAGAGAAGAAAGGATGTGTATAAGAGTACATAATAATGTTACAAAATATGCTCAAAAGTACTTATAGATTTAATCATTGAGGTGTGTGTTAACTCCTGTTTGTCTTTGAAAGTAGATAGTCGATTGTTTGCCTAAGATTAATACACCATTGTCACAGGAATACAAAGCGCCTGGAAACTCAACAAGTCAGCAGTTTAAACTATTAGTTAATTATATTTATATCTGTACTCATGAATGAGTGTAGAAAAATTAACAATGGATTTAAATAATGATAAATCTTACTTATTTAACGTCTTTTATGATATTCTTTCTAAGAAAAAGAATTGCAACAATCTGTTATTTGAATACATTGTTATGTTCACAAGGGTTTTTAATCACAAGAAAAAGTTTTGTTGCTTTCATTAATCGGAGGAAAATTACATTTAAGTTTAAGTAACTGGAAATACATAATAATAATAATAGGTCAGTTAGTTGCATCTCCTTCCTTATTGATTAGCTTATAATTGTAAACACGTCCATTAAATACAATCTGAACCTAAATTATATGAATGGAATAACGAAGGTTTGCAAAATAAGACCGGGATATTACTTTAACCACGTTTGTTATTGAGTATTCTCACTTTTCTTTTTAAATCCGCTTTTCATATATCTCAGTATCTACATTAGGAAAGCGGCTCCAAACTCACATGTAATAAAGAGATTATAAATATATTATTTAAAAAATCAATGTGAACAATCCATTCAATAAACAATTGTGTACTGTTAATGTGCACAAAAATATAAATTTAATTCAAATTAAGAGCTAACAATTAGTCTTAACAACTAATTTGTCTCTTCTTACTATGTACGTGCTAAACGCGAAAGAAAAGAACCTGGTATTTTTATCTGACTGAATAATCGCCTTTCGCATAGTTTAACCATTAGTTTAGGTTGGTTGACTTTTTTCAGGGCTGATATTGTCGTCTTCTGTGTTATATTAAATAAAATTGAATTATGTATTTTTCGTCCTATTAATGCCAATACACTCGATATGTAGTCGATAGTCTCAATTCGTTATTTTATATAATATCTTTAACTGTAGAAATGAGTACATGTCACTGATGAAGTGTATATTATAATCAAATATTACATATTAATATACAATAATATAATATAATAATAATTAATAAATTATTTAAAATTCATATAACAAGTATTAATACCATTACAAAAAACAGGACTAAAATTCTATAAAGGCAATTTCTGCAATAATTAATAATAATTAATTAATTATAATATTAAAATAATATTAAAGTATAATAATTATAATTAACAATAATAATAATATAATATATAATATATATATATATATATATATATATATATATATATATATTAAATCAGTTCTTTCTTTCAACCGTTTTCTTTTTCGTAACGTTTTCTGCAGTTGCCTGAATCCAGGAATCAAACTTATAATATTAATAAAATCAAATCTAAAAATTACACAATGCAGTCTCCGCATCCGAATAAACGCCTATATGTTGAATAATTGTCTATTGAAAAGCTGATTTGTAATACGTCTATTCTATAGTAATATTGAAGTAAATATTTAAATTATTTAAAATAAATCCTCATTAAAATCTTTAGAGGAATAAAAATGATGATAAAGAGAAATCTTTAGAATAATTAATAAGGTTTACCGCTATTCACAGGAAAATTTGCAAAATAGATCGTTTCTATTAATGTATTATACTCTCTGTGAACACTGAGTAGCATCCACCGTGGAAGATTGCAAAGGTAGTCGCCCTCTTAGAATAATATAATTATTATAAATAATTTATAAATATATATAAATAAATAAATTTTGTAAATATTAATAATAATTATAATTTAATTATATAAAATCTTCGAAATGGAAGAATTTAATAAAATAAATTAATTATATAATATACATATATATATATATATAAATTGTATATAATAACCTTAAATTATATAAATAATAATATATAATAAATTTATATAAAAATTATTTATTAAATATTCAACTGATGAAATTTTCATTAATTTCTAGGTTTTATTATGTAAAAACCAATAAAATTTAAATAAATTTAATATATGTAATAATTACATCATTATAATAATTTGTATAAATAATTTTTCGAAGTGGAATAATTTATAAATAAAATAATTTAATAATATTTTAATATTGAAAAGGTTTATATTATATAAATATTGATGTAAGGATAAATAATAATAATATTAAATAATTAATAATTAAAACTACTTATTTTATAATCATATTTTATATTAAATAAATAATAGAGTTATATAAAGAATTCCACATCTCAAAAAATAAATTATATATATTAAATAATAATAATATAATAATAATATATATATATATATATGCTATATAATTTTAAGTTATCTATTTTAGTTAGGTACCTTGGTAGGAAAATGGAATACCTTTAGGTACGTTAGGAATAAGTTTGATTAGGTTAGGCTCTAAGTTGTTTTAGTTAGATTAGTTATAAAGTTAGTAACTTGTGTTTTTCAGATTAAAGTTTAAGTATTGTTCTAATCATGGTAAAAAAAATGTATAAAGTTTTAGTTTTTAGCGTTTAAGTATGTAAGGTAACTTAAGATATAGATATAGGTTTCTCAATATTAGGTGTAGGATAATAAGTGTTTCAGAGTAGGAGTATTGGCTAGGTTAGGTTACGTTCTCGTTATTATGTTTAACCTCTATTTACGTTAGTCGTTTCTGTAATCACTTACTTACCACTTCTAAATCCAATTGGTAGTATTTGTATGTGCATTACTGTTTTCAGGATGAATTTATAATTCATATTGCATCTGTCGAAGGTATTGTAAATTATCTCTCGAGCTGTGAATTTTAAAACTAGAAGTCTTAAATCTTGTCAAAGTCTACTCTAACTGCTTCTTCTTTTAATTTCGTCTAATGGATCCACAGAATTATATCAACTTGTTTGTATTTTTGGCTTATATTATTACTTTTACTTATTAATATCATTTCACTACTGCCTGTAATTATGGCGCAAAAAACGAACATTTTACCTGATCCTCTTTCATATACCCTCTATGACCCATGGACCTATATTCACCTTATCTCTCCGCCTCTCTGTGCTAAATTTTCGTTACTCCAAATAACTGCATTTCTTCAATTCAACGACCTTATCTTCACTCTTCCAAACTATTTCTTGCTATTCCATTTACATATATCTCACATTTCTCTCTACAAAAGTTAGACAAGTCTGATATTTCACCGTTGTTGCCCTACTACACCCGAGGATTCTTACTTTGGCTTTGATTGTGAGATCATTCACAACACCATAAATTATTTTGAAGCACTTACTGTTAATGGGTAGAATCCGCGGGAAGCCCTTACATAAAGAAATATTTGGAACACTGCCTTCGAATATTTTTCCAGGACTATTTTCTTGTACATTCTTAAAAAAAAAAAATCCTCTTAATTTGTATTATTGAACACTGACGTTGCACGTTCTGTTTACACTTCTTCTCTCTCTCACTAATTTGAACAACACCATGAGCTCTGTCGTGCGCTCTATTACCTAATTACATGTCATAATAAATCCTTTCCCACACATATTTACGCCCAGAACCTTGAACATTTCATAACGCTTTGGAAAAATTTTTACATCCAAAATTATCTTACTATATTTGCCAACCTATGCTATCTCAATACCTATCTATTCCCATTCTTTATTATTCTTTATTATACCTATTTTACTATTCTTTCATTCCTCTAGCTTTTATTGCACATCATCCTATAAATATTTTAGTAATACTCCTGATGGATCTGTTCTATATACCATTATCTTTTCATCTATCTATCTCTCTCTATACTCATAATCGTCTCTCTTTCTCTCTCTCTATTCTCTCTCTTCTCTTATAATAATTATTATTTACTTACTTATTATACTCCTTCTTCTCTTGTCTCTCCTCCTAACTGTCAAAGTCTCATAACTAACCTCATTTTTCAATTATTTTTAATATATTTACTGCTTCCTATTTATATCGCTTTCATTTCCCGCATTCTATACATAATACTTCCTTGTATCTCTCTTTCTCTTCTACTTATTCTACTTCATCTCACTTCTTCCTCTTTCACGTTACTTATTACGTACATTTCTATCTCATACTATCACCTTACTCATCACAAATATATATTAATTATCTCTCTCCTTTTCATCATCTCTCGTTCTTTTACTCTAATCATTTCTCACTATACATTACCCTTCTCTCACTTCTCTCATCTCCCTCTCTCTTCATTTTTTATTCAATTAATTTCCATCTCCTTATTCCTTCTCCCTATCTTCATATTTCCACTCTCTCTCTCTCAATGTTCTCTTCACTATATTCTTTATTTAATTATTCTTTTCCTCTTGATATTTAATCATTTATATATACTGTATATCTCTTTTTAATAGATTTAGTATATATATGTAACATATATATATATATATTAGGTTTGTGTAATATGGTACTTTGATTCACGATTAATTTTCAGTTTAATATATTTCATTTGTCCAAGCTTCGTGTATAATTTACTCCTACTAATATAAATTACGAGTATATAAATCTCTATTCTTAAAATATTATTGAATATAGAATTAGGTAGAGAGAGAGAGAGTAGATAGATATATATAATGGAGATATTTTATTATATATACTATATATATATTATTATATATAGTATCTAGGATATAGAGTAGAGAGAGTAATACTTATATATAACATATTATAAGAGATAGCAGGTAAGATGTAAGATATAGGTATGGAGATAAGAGAATTAATGGTAATAAGAGAGCAGTAAGAGTGATAAATTGAGAGAGAGACTTATGGAATAAAGATAGAGAGAAGAGATAGTGATGCGAGAGACGATGTATGTATACGTATATATGAATTATGAGAGAGATAGAAGAGAGAAAGATACGATTAGAGATAGAGAGACAAATTTAAGGAACGAGGAGAAGATGAGGTGAGAGGTAATATATATGATAGAGAGATACTTAGACAATGATAGAGAGAGATAGATATTAGTAATATGGATTCTATATAATAGTTAAGTATAGATATAGCAGTAGATAATAATAGATAGATATAATATTGAAATAGATAGAGGATTAGATAGTACATAGATAGTAGATAAGAATAGTAATGATGGATATATAGTATATATATATACTTAATATATATTATATATATATATATATCAGTTAGAGATATAGAGTGTAATATATATATACGCGTCTTCATTTCAATCTTCTTTTCACTTCCGAGTATGAAATTCTTGGCCGATTTGCAGAAAATGATATTGATAGAGCTTGTACAGCTACCCTGAGGGATGGTTTCAAATGGCTCAGAAAAATTAAGAAGCGACCTAATATATGAATATATGACAGTATGACACACACCTGGGCCTTGTTTTGTTGTGGAAATTCTAAATAAAACAGGAGAGTGCATGTTATCAGATTTTGCACAATTGGGAGAAAACTTCCCATTGACATACTCTGTTACACCTTGGATTTTGGACACTTTATACCTTCCCAAGAATGATAACATATCTTACGTAGTAATTAAAGTTCTGGAGAAGGATACTCTTTGCATACTAAAGCATATTCACATAAACAATTTTATGCCTGTTTGCATGGTTGCAACTATTTCTACAGCTATTTCTCATAACTAGGACATTTGGAGTGTATTTCTCTCTGTAGAGAGTGTATGCTATATAACATATATACTCTCTGATAATCTTATGATTTTTTCACTACCATATATATTCATATTCTCTATTTTTGAACGGTAGTAATTCTTATTATTTCCGTTATTTGATACATCAATTGTGTAGCGCAAAATCTATTAGACATTACTCTTAAAAATATTATTTGGACCTTTTAGCCCAGCTATCTTATTAATGTCGGTTGAAAATTAGGTTGCGCCGCATGCTGCTGCGAGCGGAAATTTTTACCCTTAACTTCCATATTTATGGGGATGTAAAAAATTGTTTAATAAGAGTTTTTATAATCTCACATATATAATTATTTCTGTACTATTTGCATAAGCATATATCTGTATTATGTGATATCTAATATAGAGTAGCTTTGATAAATGGAGAAATAATTTTTCTGGATTGTCGGAGAATGCAAATTTATACTTTGATATGTCTATATCTGATATATGTAAAAATGTTTTCTTTGATAATAAGTGAGAGAAGACTTGCTTGTTTTGAGAAAATAGAGGATAACTAATATCTGCTTGTTCTGTACTCTATATTACTAATACTCCTCTGTTATAAATAATACTCGTTAATATATATTATTACACAATAGACTGTCAGAAAGAGATTGCACAATATTATTATTGAATTATAATAGCAAAAAGTCAGTTATTCTATATTATAAACTCATACATTTATATTATGCTCTGCTAACCTTTAATCTCTATAAGTGCTGTACTCAATGTTTAATTCTTTATTAGTCCATGGAACAAATAATGAATTGATTATAAAGAATATACCCGATTGGTTTTGAAAACAAAATTTATTAGAATACATGGTTAGCAGATATATTAGTATATAATTGTTTAATAAGAGTTTAGAGAAACATATTAAAAATTGATTAAGGTTAAGAATATATTACGGATATTAGTGAAATACACATATATGGTGTTAGGTTTTGGCGAAATGGTGTACATAGTATTGCGGAGATGAGATTAACAGTAGGAGTCTAAGGTTGAGGATTTAGTCTGTAAAAGCCAGTAATTAAGGTAGAAGTGAGATAGCTAGGTAAAAGGTTCAAGGGTTAAGATATGTTTAAAGAGTGCTAGGGTAATATGAGGCGTATGTGGTTAAAGAGTTTAAAGATCTAGTTAAGATTAAGGTCATAGAGAAGTTATTAACACGCAATAATGACGCAGAAAAGATTAAAAGCAGTAAGCAGAAAGTTAAGACGAGCAGTAAGCACATTAACACTATGACTAGAAAAGTACTATTAACTTAATTTAATCTCTCTTTTATGTGTCCGCGAGATTTCTGAGTTCAGAGTTATGTGTTCTACTAGGGAACTTTCTTAATGAGAGAGCCTTCTAAAGAGCACGGTAGAAATTGATCCGTCAGACGTGAAAAACTCATTTCTCAAAAGAACAATACAACTGAGGCAGAATTGGTCACAGGACAGTTTGGTTTTAATGGAGTTTGTAGAGAGAGTAAACAGATATCTATGTGTGAGTTTCCAAATAGAAACGAAAATACTTTAATCGAATGTATTAAAAACTTTATAAAGCCAGGAAGTTATTATTATTAGTGATTGCTTTAAATCTTATAAAAATCTGTTAGAAAAATTCCCTAATTATAATTTTAAACATTCCTTTGTAAATCATAATTAAAAATTTGGTCATAGTCAAACCGGTGCTCATTCCCAAACATTAAAAGTAGGTGGAGTATTCTTAACTATAAAAATAAAAATACGTAAAAAAATCGAAGAGGAATTTATTTCACATTCATTTGTAAGGTGAATTATTTTTGAGGATGAGATCAAACAAATGTATTCAAAGATAATGAATGTTTGCTATATATATATATATATATAATATAATATATATATATATATATATTAATTAAATATTATATATATATATATATATATATATATATATTTATATATAATATATATATATAATATAT
>JABUQX010085033.1:25000-32500 GCA_015478945.1 Trachelipus rathkii | reverse complement strand
TATATATATATATATATATATATAGGATATATATAAATAATATATATATATATATATATAATATATATATAATAGTAATATTCAGAGCGGGGCGTTGCGCCTATGCGCCTATGGCGCACTATAAATTTGTAGGCCGCAAAGGCGCATAGGCGCAAAGAAATTTTTAAAAAGGCTGACTAAGCAAAGGCGCACATCTCCGCGCCTATAGCCGCGCCTATGATCAGGAACAAAGCATTTTTTATTTACCTTAAAAGTTAGAACTTAGAAGCGTGGCAAATTTGTATCATTCTAAAAACCAAGTGCAAAACTTTTATATATATATATATATATATATATATATATATATATATATACATTAATATATTATTATATATATATAATATATATATATATATATAGTATATATATATATATATATATATTATATAAATATATATATATAATATATATATATATATATATATATTATATAATATAATATATATATATATATATAGATTATATATATATATATAATATATATATATATATATATAATATATATATAAATATATTATATATATAAATATATATATATATAATATATATATATATATACGATATAACATAACTTATATATATGATATTATATATATATATAATATAATATTATTAATTATAAATATATATATATAGATATATATATATATATATATAGTTTATCCTGGAATAATATATTATATATATATTATATATATATATATATAATATATATTTATATGATATATATCTAGTCATCTATATATATATTATATATATAATTAATTTAGATATATACTATAATTACATATATAACTTATATAATTAATATAGCTCAGTATAGTATTTTATGGTATAGGAGATACTATTATTTATTAATGATATACATTTTATAAATATATCAAATATAATATATATATATATAACCAGTTCAGTAGTTCTTAACTATACAAATAAATTGACAATTATGGCTCTGAAAATTTTCAAATTCTTCAGCGCTCCTGGGCCAAAACATAGGGACCACAAGGACATGGAGGCGAGGACGTGTAAGATATAAAAATAACAAATGTTTTATATTACAAAAAATTATTAAATGTTGTTTTCAAGTGCCATTAAAGCGATGGATTTCCTCTCTATCGCTACTAAGTTTCGTTTACTGCAAATAAAATTTAGCAAACAAGCCACCGGCCGGCGAAAATGTCGCAGGCGCAAAGGGCGCTATAGGGGCGCTGGACCCGTGTGAACAAAATATATAGGCTCATAGCGCGCTAGGCGCCACTAGGTCCGACCATAGGCGGCAGGCCCACTCAAAAAACATTACCGGCGCGCCCCAGCTCTGATGATATATAATATATTAATATATATATAGTAGTATAATTACGTAATACTATACTATATATAATAATATTAAATATTATTATTTACTATATTATAAGTTATTAGGTAATCTTTTTTCTATATAGGGAATTATATATATATAGTAGTAAATACTATATACTCATATATATATAATATTTATAAATATAATTATATATATCGAAATGGCGAGAACCGGGAACTGTGTATGCGATGACTGCTGGAAAAGTCCGCCTGTAGCCACTGGTCTTCTTAATATTTACATTGTTTGTTATTTCTGCTCTCTGAACTTAACACAAACATTTAAGAAGTTGTAAAAAATTTCCTTTTATATCGAGCATCTAGATACATTGCGATGGAATACAAGAAATTTCTTTCCAAAGTATCAAATTCTTCGAGTTAACTCTGAATTTATTGTTTGTACAGCTTATTTAATTCCTCTTCAGCCTCGAAATCTGAGGTCTGGTAAAGAGTTTTAAAACAGAAAAAGCTATTTACTTGTGATATAGAGGGACGAATTGAAAGCTTAAGTATTTAGCAATCTCTTCAGATATCTCCAAAATAGGGTAAAATATTTTTCAAATTAGTATAAAAATCAGAACTAGTAAGTGTCTATCTTAGAAGTATTTCAGGAGTAAAGACAAACCGAATCCTTGTTTTTCATGAGAGATTAAAGAGAGAGCCGCAAGTTCTGATAGCTAAGCGCCCGAGTATCTTTAACAAGAGATAACTTCCTGACCAACCGCAGTTGAGAGTCCTAGTGAGACCAGTGACACCACGGTTGCGGATTTTTTGCAGGCTGTCTAGCGGCGGTTGTGTAGGACTATTGAAAACCGCAGTTTGCGGTTGCCGGATGCAGTGGTTGCAGTTGTCAAAAATAATGTGCGGTTGAGCTACCACATTTGCGATCGGTATTCGATCCATCAGTAATTATATACTGTGTAATATATATATATATAATATATATATATATATATATATAATATAATATATATATATAAGATATATATATTATATATATATATATAGTATAATATATTAATACTATATATATATATATATATATATATTACTATCGCTTATTAACATAATATAATCTCATACATATATTATAAGTTAAATATACATATTATATATATATAAATATAGAGTATAGTTTTATTTTATTTATTTTTAACTTTTTTTAAATAAAATTTAAGAATTTTTACTTATTGATATAAACTATATATATATATAGTAAGTATATAAAATATATAATATTATAACATATATATATATCTATATATGATATATAATATATATATATATATATATATATATGAGTATTTATATATATAGGTATAATATATATAATATAAATACTATAATATTATTATATAATATATAATACGTGAATATAATTATATATACGAATTATATTATATAATAGTAGTTATATATATATATATATATATATTATATATATAAATATATACCTCTCATTAAATTATAATAAAGTGATTTATGAAATGAATACTAATATATATCAATATATATAGATATATATAGGTATATATACTAAAATATATATTATATATATACTATAAATATATATTAAGAATTAACACAATCACCACGGGCTTGGACCCTTTTCAGGAGGACAGAAAATAAAAATACAGGTAAAATCCCCAAGCCCAAATCTAGAGTATATTTCTAGGTAAGCGCCAGACGTAGTTTTAAAGAGAAGGAAGATTTAAATTGTCTCTTAAAGAAGCTGGTGACGCGGAGTTCCTCAGAACAGAAGTGGCAGGAAAGGAAGCAGAAGGTACCACAAACGAACGAGAGTCAATATATGATTTTCACTGCTGACGCAAAATAATAAATTCAATGCGAGACAGGCATCCCTTCATGCTATACTAGGGCGACGCAAATGAGATGGAATGGAGCTGCCAAAACTTCCCACGAGGAGGTATCTAACGTTGTTTTTTAGTACCAGTATAGTAAAGAAATAGTGCGCCACGTCACTTCGCAGAGATAGAAGGTCAAGATAGTTTGAAAGAAGGGACAGTTTATTAGTATTTCTTAGCTTTAGACTCAACGCTATCCAATAGAAGGGTGAGCCGTAGTCCCCCCAATTTGTGAGAACAGTACTCCAAACAAGAGCGGCAATTAAGGCCCTTATATAACTGGAGTAAGCCATGCCAGTGCAGAGGAAAAAAAATTCCCGCAGCCTGAACAAATCAGCTATTTTGAGGCCACCTTAGCAAAACCTTCCGATATAAGGGTGGTGCACAAGAGATATATTTATTTGTTTAGTTCAGGACCCATATTTCTGTGTGTCAACATTTGAGACGTTAGAGCGTTGACAGAAAATAGAAATTTTATGAATTGCTTAATCTGAGGGTGAAGATGTAAAGAAGTTGAATTTCAAATATTCATGTCACAGAGGTTAACAGCGGGGTCCCCACTAGGGAAATTCCCATCCGGTCGCAAGAAAAGGATTCGGAAAGCTGAAGGACGAGAGACAACTCTAAACAAAAGAGGGAGCTCAGATTTGAAATGGGGTGAAGAATGAAGAGCTGAAATTTCCATCGGCATTAAGTAGTGTAACAGACTTAGCAAGCGTACAAACGGAGGAGATCGTTGATGAAAGTAAGACAAAGTGAGACAGCAGAAATCCTTGACGGGAAATCACCCACAATTAACAGGAAAGAGGAGATAGTGTTGCTCCAATCAACCGAGTGTATGACATATGAGCGACTATAGATAAAACTTAAAACAAAAGTAAGCAAAAGACTAGGAAAGCCCAAGGAAAGGGGAGCTACCAGATTAAAAGCCATTACCAGCGAGATACGATCAAAAGCTTTTGATAATCTGAGCGCCATCATACATATATCCTCTCTCTATAGTCCCTAAAGGCAGAGTACAATAAATCAGTTTAGGACAGGAGAGTATGTCACCAGTTGTACCACGAGCGTCGAAAGTCTCATATGATGATCTGAAAAGAAGGTATAATGAGAACTCTCGATATGTGCAGAAAATTAGAGTTGAGAAGAGTTTCAAAGTTTTAGATATAATACAATGTGAAGTATATTTAGGGCAGATAGTTAAAAGGATCACGGGTACCTCATCGAGTCTGGACCAGTATACGGGCTGGAGCACTGAGGAAATTGTAATAAGTTTTAAGCCATAGAGCATTCCAGATCTGAACAGAGGAGAAGCGCAGCTCAAAGAACTGCACCTCCCTAAGAAACACGGCGAAGTGCCATCCGCGGTCACTATCTTTCCTGACGTCAGTAAGATCTCAGTGAATCCCATCCCGATCGAGGCCGCAGATTCACGGAAACCATAGGAAACCTGTATTATGAGTATGCCGTGGGAGGAGGGGATGCCGGATCGTTCAGGGTTTAGAATTTTATATATAATAATATATAGCTATATATATTATACTATACCTGATATATATATATTAAATATAGATATATACGTAATCTATACATACCTTAATATTATATATTTATTAATGTGGACTTATTATATACATTAGTATATATATTATTATATATATATATATATATATATATATAAAGTTTATATGGTAAACACTTCACATATTAAAAATATATATATAAAAATATATATATATATATATACTATAATCTCGGAACCTTAATATATATATATTATATAACGTATATTATAGCATATATATATATATATATATTTACTAATATAGGTATATATATACATATAATATATATAATATATATTATAATAATACTAGTATATCATACCTATTATTTTATATTTTTTATATAATATAGATAGTATATATATATATATAGTATACTTATATATATAATTATATATATATATATTTATATATATAAATATAGATATAATATATATAATATATATTAATAATATATATAAATCTTTATAATTATATATTATCGAGTATATATCATATATATATATATTCAATCATATATCTAAAGCAGAATTCAGAATGCTTCTCGCCCTCCCTAAAATGACAAAAGAACGAACCGTCCATTTAATTACATAGTATGACCTTTAGCCAAGGTGAAATGAAATTTTGTTCTTAATTTCGATACAAGCATCTTGTAAGAAATTAATGGTATGGAGTAAATTGTTTATAAAATATTTAAAATAGATATTCAAAGTATATAGTTAGAAATATATATATAATATATTATATATATATAGTAATAAATATAAATACTCTATAGTATATTATAATTAATAGTATATATATTATATATATAGTCGATAAAGGATATATATATATAAATAATTCATTTCTTTTGTAGGGCATGCACTGCCTACCTTGCCTACCCACGAGGGCACGCCCCCTTGATACACTTATATATATATATATATTATAATATATATAAAAATATCGTAAAATAAAAAAAATTATATACTTATAAATATAATAAAATAATATAATTTTCATATATATATATTATATAATATTAGAATATATATAAAATATATATAAAATATATGAAACTTTATTCTCATTTAAAAAGTAGTAACCGGATAATTCACAAAAAAAAAATTTGGGATTTATATATCGATAACGAAACAATGTAATCGATTTTTCGCTTCAAGGGCGAATAGTGCGACAATTGTTGTTTTTTTACTAAAAGGAATACCCAAGAGTTTATTGCGCAAGAATTTGAAAGAAGCAGTCTTCGGCCTCAGCGGGGACGATCTGAGAGGCGACGTCTTCCCCCCCTCATGTTCCTCCATCGGGCCTCCGAAGCCCCTTAAAATATATAAAAAAAAATAATTAAAAAAAATTAACATGATTAAAAAAAAGCAACTTGTGTGTGGAAACTTTCGCAATCTTTCTATTGGAGTTTTAGCTAACACGTTGACACTGCTGGGCTGCATGAGCAGAGTTCCGCGATTGTCGATATCTCATTATCGCCACTTTGATGTAACTTCCTTTTAAAGGAATAAGTGCCTATATATATATATATATATATATATATATATTTAGTAAGTATTAGCGTCCATATACTATTTTAAATTATAGATATATCAGTATTACATAATACTTATAATCAAATGTATATATTATTATATATATTGTGTATATATAATAGTTATTACATTTAATATATATATACATTATATAACTATATTAATATATATATATAGTATTTATATTTATATATAATAATACAAATATAATATATATATATATATATTTATATTAATATTATATAGGTATCTACTTTTTCTATGTAGATATATAATAATAGGTGAGTATATACTATAATATATATTATAGGCCTTTTCTCTATATATTAACATTCAAATTATTTGCCACATGAACTTATTCATTACTTTTCCTGTGTCTTAAGTTCTATTAATGTAATATCCCTTACGAATTTTATATAAAAAAAAATAACCTAACCTAACTTACCTAAAACCTAACCTAGCTTTAACATGTCATTATTAATAATAGAAAAACACATAGTAAATAAAAAAATTTCAACGCTACTCAATTATATCTCTGTTCGAGTCGTTTTCATTGGGTAAAAATGAAAAGAATGTAGACCTCTCTCCAAGGGCACTCCTCTCTCTTCTCGCTCTCTCTCTCTCCTCTCTCTCCTCGCTCTCTCTCTTCTCTCTCCTCTCTCTCTCTCTATACGATACCATAATATAATTATAATATATATTAATATATAAAGTATTAAAAAATAGTTTAAATACTTATTATATATATATTATACTATAATATATAGATAATAATATATATATATATATATATATATATATATATATATATACATATATTATATAATATATATATATATAGTAGGATTAATATATATACCTGATATATATATATATAATAATATATATATAAATATTATTATTATATAAATAAATAATATATATATATATAATAAAAATAATATATATATGTGATACTATAATATATATATATATTATATATATATATATATATATATAATATATATATATATATATATATATATATTATATAATATATATACTATATATACTTATATATATATATAAAACGTTATTATATATACATATATTTACTATATATATATATATAGTAAATATATATATATATATATA
>JABUQX010085033.1:15000-22500 GCA_015478945.1 Trachelipus rathkii | reverse complement strand
TATCTAATTTAGGTTGTTCAAATAATTATAAAATAGTGCACCTTCATTCAGAAAATTAGCATGTATGGATAGGCCAAGCTTAAACTTGTACAAATGGCGAAAAGGCATTATACCTTGCTCTGCGAAAAATTTCGGCTGTATGAACAGTATTATTGGAGCAAATATTTATTAACATGTTATTATGTGCAACAATAATTGGTCTCAGAGCACTATCATTTGATCCACCCAAACCAACAAATGTAGTTTCAAGAATGGATAAATAAATGAATAGTACAGAGTAGTCAAAACCTTGGATGAAACTAAATTTCTCAGAACAAATAGGATACCATTATTCCTATTAATTTTCTTACACAATAGTGATATATTTTCATCATAATTTTAATTATGTTGTAAAACTATACCCAGATTTTTAATAGATTTTACAATATCGATTTCATTACCATTTAAATGAAGGTTAGCTCTTACGTTAGGAGAGAATGGGACGATCATACCTTTCGTTTTCACTAAATTCAAAGACAATTTTAATAGCGCAAGTTCATCTGAAAATTATTTGTAGCTCGTCATTTATAACATTGTGAAAATATTTTAAAAATCTTTGCCCGAAAAGTATATAACTGCATCATCTGCTAATAAGGACAGTTTTACATTGGAAACAGTTCTCACCAGATCGTCAATATATATATATATGGAAAAATAAAGGTCCCAGGCATGATCCCTGGGGTACACCCGCCTCAATCACTTTGTAACCCAACAGCAAACCATTCACTCGGACATAATGTCTCCTGTTATTTAAAAAAAAGACATAATAAAGTCAAGTCAAACACCCCTAATACCATATCTTTCTAATAATAATAAGTGTATTTATGTCAATTATATCGAATACTTTAAAATAATAAGGAAAGGCCGCAACAGGGTGTTCCCTTCGAGACAAGCTCTTACTGACATCATGAAAAAATGACAAAACTTTGCCTTGAATTCCCTTTCACTTCACAAATCTAAACTGTTGAGGACAAATAAAAAAAATCAAATAAAGCAATCAGCAAACCTGTTATATATATATATATATATATATATATAGCTTTCTTTATATATATATAGAAATATAGAATATATTTAAAAATAAATATATATATATATATATATATATATATATATATATTATATATAAAAATATATATATATAATATATATATATATAATAATATATATTTATATATAATGTTTTTTTTTTTTTTTTTTTTTTACAGATTACCACCACTCACGGGGCTGGGCCCTTTTTTCAAGGAGGGGCAGGGAAATAAAAACCGGAAAGCACCCACCCAAGCCCCAAACCTTTAACGCAAATCTCCAGGTGTGCGCAGGGACATTGGGTTTTTAAAGAGAGGAAGATTAAAATACAGTAGGAAAAAACAGAAGAATGCAAGGAGTTCCACAGAACAAATGTAGCTGGAAAGAAGGAGGCACCACAACGAACAAGTCTGGGATTGCTAATGCTCAGCAAAATTCATGCGAGAGCATGGCACCCCTTGTATTGCGAGGCCGACGCAATGGAGGTGGAATGTGAGTGGCCAAACTCTCTGAGCTCTTACCATTGTAAGTACCTATAGAAAAAGAGAATAATTGTGCCAACGTCACGTGCGGCAGGAGATAGAGGTCAAGAGAGTTAGAAAAGAGGGGGTCAGTTAATTAGTTCTCTTAGGCTTTAGACTCAACTTCGTCCAAATAGAAGGGTGGAGCCTGAAGCCCCCCCAGATGCTGAAGAACAGTACTCTAAACAAGGGGGAATAAGGCCCTTATATAACTGGAAGTAGCTGTGCAGAAGAAAAAAAAATTTCCCGCAACCTGAAACAGAACTCCCAGTTTTCTTTGAGGCACCTTAGCAACCGTTGTGATATGAGGTTTCCAATACAAATTTTTGTTTATGTTTAGACCAAGAATTTTATGTTGCCAATAGGTGAGACGTTAGAGTCGTCAAAGAAAATAAGCAAAGTTTGGAAATGTTTTTGAGAGGGAGATTTAAAGTAGTTGAGTTTTCAAAAGAATTGAATTTCACAGGTGTGGCGGCCCCCACCGGGAAATCCCACCAGGTCGGCAAGAATTAGAAATCAGAAAGCTGAAGACAGTGGGCAAACTCTAGATGCCAAAAGAGGGAGCAGATTTGAAATGAGTGGAAGAATGCGAGAGTTGAGTCATCGGGCATAAGACGTGAACAGAGTTAGAAGTTACAGCTGAGGAGGATCGTTGAAGAAAAGCTCAGAATATTAAAGTTGGAGAAAAACAGAACCTTGAGGAACACCACAATTAACAGGAAAGAGGAAGAAGTCGCTTCATCAACGAGTGCTGATATGGAGCGACCAAAGAGAAAACTTGACAAAGTAAGCAAAAAGAATGAGGAAACCCAAAGGAAGGAGCTTAGAGAGTAGCGACGCATGCCATATCGATCAAAAAGCCTTTGATATAATCGAGTGGCCACCAAACCCAAGGACCCCATAGCCCTAGGGCAGAAACCAAAATCAGTAAGATAAGGAAAGTATGTCACCAGTTGACCTCGAGGCGTCTAAAAGCCATACTGATTGATCTGAAAGAAGGAATTGCAGACTCCAGAATGATCCAGGGAGTGAGAGTTAAGAAGAGTTTCAAAAGATCTAGATAGAAACAAGTGAGAGCTTTAGGACGATAGTTAGAAGGATCAGAGCGGCTGCCCTTTTTCGGGATTGGTTGGACAAATATGCATGCTTCCAGCACTGAGGAAAATGTACTAGTATTAATGCATAGAGAGTAGAGTTGAACGCGGGATAGGGTCATCGTGGAAGCTCTCGCCCCTGAAAACACGGGGAGGAATGCCATCCGGGCACCCGCCTTCCTGACATTCATAGATCTTAGAATCCCATGCACCCGATCATGCGTAATTACGGAAGAGGCATAGGAAACCTGAGAGAAGAAGAAGCAGGAGGAGGGATGCCGGAATCGTCCAGGGTTGAGATTTAGATGAAAAAAGGAGGCCGAAGAGATTGCCTTTTCAGTTGGGAGAGTTAGCTACAGAACCGTCAGAGCGAATTAGGTGGAGAAAGGCAGATTTACAAAAGTTATTAGAGATGTTTTTGGCAAGAGGCCAGAAATTTTTATCAGTAGGAGAACCAAGTATGTTGTCACACTTTCTTTTAGTGAAAGTGCCCTTAGCCTGTCGAATAGTTTTCCTGCAACGATTCCGATCACAATGGTACCTGAATAAGAGTGATAGGAGAACGAGAGTTTTTCCATGCCCGATACGCAATGTCTCTCTCCTAAATGGAGCGAGAACATTCTCCATCGAACCATGGATTTTTGTGGAGAAAAAGATGTTAGTTGAAGATGGAATGAACCGGCTCATCCCATCACGATTACGGCCCTTACCTTTTCAGCGGTGACCGAGCATCCCCCCGAGTCCAAGAAGGATTTATTCCTAGAATAGTTAGCAAAGAAAAAAAACACGAAGCAATGCTCCCCAACTAGCCCGATTAAACTAACTACCAGAAAGTACTTTTAAGGTTTCGTGGAGCTGCTGGAGAAAAATGTTTTTAAAAAATAAAGGAGCTACAAGATTGTGGTAAGAGTTTCCGAAAGGATGGAAAATTGGTTTATTTATATCGAGAAGGAATAGTGGTGAAACATAAATCAAGCGTGTTCAAGAATTGGTTAGGACGATCTGGTATGTGTGTAGGTTCTTTAATTAACTGTTCCAGATCGTTGAGAATACTGAATGTTTTGGCCTCCTCTCCCCCTGCATCAGTATGAGAGGAGCCCAACCACTCAGTGTGATGAACGTTGAAATCACCTAAATAGATGATCTCAGCATTTGGATGGGAAGAAGTAACAGTCTCATGAGAAAGTAGTAAGATATTCAAAAAGGAGGTTGAAAATCTGTTTCATTAGGGGAAGAGTAACAGAAACATAAGATAATAGTAGTAGGGAGAAAGATTTTAAGCCATAGAACATCGAAATTAGGAGATTCAAGATTCTCAAGACGTGTTACAGGAGTGTTAATGTTTACATAGGCACAAACTCCACCATTTAGTCTGAAATTATAGAAAAAGTTATAGTTGGAGATATTAAGTTTATTTGAAAAAGAATCCCTGGCTAGCTGGGTCTCAGACAGTAATAAAACGTTAGGTAGAGAGTTAGCGAGGTGATATTCCACAGATTCATGGTTAGCTTTGAGGCCACGAACGTTAGCAAAGTCAATAGAGAACCCCATATATATATATATATATATATATATATATATATATATATATATATATATATATATATATATATATAATATATATATATATATATATTATATATATATAATATAAATATATAATAATATATATATATATATATATATATATATATATATATATATTATATATATATAGTATATATATTGAAGGTATAGTATAATATATATATATATATATATTAATATATATATATATATATAAGAAATCAAAAAGACGAACAGAAGCTTTGATATCATTTATTTAAGGACGTTTCGGGTTTATCCAAAACCCATCATCAGCAAAAACATAACATTAATTACATTAATTATTAAAAAACCATTAATAATAATAATAATAATAAAAATAATAATAATAATAATAATAACAATAAAAATAATAAATAACTTAATAATAATAATAATACTAATTAAACAATGACAATAATTAATTAATTAATACTAATAATAATCATTACAAACTCCCAATCATTAATTAATAATAATAATAATAATAATAATAATAATAATAATAATAATAATAATAATAATTAATAATAATAATTTCCACAGTAATAAAGAACAAAATAGTAAAAAAATATAAAAACAATTAAAATAAAATTATATTTAAAACTATAACCTATATTATATTACCTGTTTGACAGTCTTGGGAAGAATGTACAAAAATAGCAAAACAACTGCTTATATACTAGAAAATTGGTTGGTTGGTAACATTTTTAAAAAAAAGAAAATTCTAAGATATATAAATAGACACTTTCAAAGCTAATAAAAATAATTACACAGTCATTTATTTCGTATTATTAAAGTAAAATAAATTAAATTAAATTAAAATAAAATTAAAAACAAAATAATTTAATTGAGGATCATCGAGTTAAGTTGCGGCTTTGTACTATGTATAAACAGGCTCTCGAGAATCCGTCGTTCAAGTAAACCTGACGCCGAAGACAACACCCTGAAGCTATCCTTTGAGATGTCATGATGGCTGTCTGAAGAGTGGGTCCTGATGGCAGAGTTTTCGGGTGAAGTTAATGGTCTATTTGTTCTATATGAAAGACCCAGATGTTTTGAAATCCTCAGCTGCAGCTGTAAGCCAGTCTGGCCTACATAACGGGCTTGGCAGTCCGCACAAGAATATGAATAAATAACTGAGGACCTCAAATGAGCCGGTAAAATATCTTTCATTCTGAAAAAACTATTCATTTTAAAATCATTGACAAGTATAAAAATAATTTTATAAGATGGAAAAACTTTAGAAATTGATATTTGAATGTTTTTAACGAGCTTCGGAGTGTTGGGACCGAAGTAAGGAACTTTTAGATAAACTACTTGCAATGATGAATCCACATCTGGCTGTTTAGGGCGAAAAAGGTCTTCCAAGAATTTGTTAACAAGTCTATAAAATAGTTGCTCTGGAAATAAATTGAATTTAGCAAACTGAGTTAAAAATTGAACTTCTTTATGAAAATTTACCCAAGATGTTGAAAGTTTGTAAGCTCTAAAAATTCGGCATGACAGTCCAGACAACTTGGCACTCAGAGGAAGGAAGCTGAAAAAATTGGTACCAAGCATAGTTGTGGTAGGCTTTCTATAGATGGAAGTAGAAAAGCCATCTACTGTACGGTGCACTCTGACATCTAAAAAGGGCAATGAGTGCACCGTACAGTAGATGGCTTTTCTACTTCCATCTATAGAAAGCCTACCACAACTATGCTTGGTACCAATTTTTTCAGCTTCCTTCCTCTGAGTGCCAAGTTGTCTGGACTGTCATGCCGAATTTTTAGAGCTTACAAACTTTCAACATCTTGGGTAAATTTTCATAAAGAAGTTCAATTTTTAACTCAGTTTGCTAAATTCAATTTATTTCCAGAACAACTATTTTATAGACTTGTTAACAAATTCTTGGAAGACCTTTTTCGCCCTAAACAGCCAGATGTGGATTCATCATTGCAAGTAGTTTATCTAAAAGTTCCTTACTTCGGTCCCAACACTCCGAAGCTCGTTAAAAACATTCAAATATCAATTTCTAAAGTTTTTCCATCTTATAAAATTATTTTTATACTTGTCAATGATTTTAAAATGAATAGTTTTTTCAGAATGAAAGATATTTTACCGGCTCATTTGAGGTCCTCAGTTATTTATTCATATTCTTGTGCGGACTGCCAAGCCCGTTATGTAGGCCAGACTGGCTTACAGCTGCAGCTGAGGATTTCAAAACATCTGGGTCTTTCATATAGAACAAATAGACCATTAACTTCACCCGAAAACTCTGCCATCAGGACCCACTCTTCAGACAGCCATCATGACATCTCAAAGGATAGCTTCAGGGTGTTGTCTTCGGCGTCAGGTTTACTTGAACGACGGATTCTCGAGAGCCTGTTTATACATAGTACAAAGCCGCAACTTAACTCAGATGGCTCCTCAATTAAATTATTTTTGTTTTAATTTTGGTTTTAATTTATTTATTTATTTTACTTTAATAATCCTGTTTTAATCACTGTGTAATTATTTTTATTAACTCTATTGTGCCAAATGTATATTTATATTTATTTTTAAAAAATGTACCAACCAACCAATTTTCTAGTATATAAGCAGTTGTTTTTGCTATTTTTGTACATTCTTCCCAAGACTGTCAACTAAACAGGTAATATAATATAGGTTATAGTTTTAATATAATTTTATTTTTAAATTGTTTTATATTTTTTTACTATTTTTGTTCTTTATTACTGTGGAAATTATTATTATTATTATTATTATTATTATTATTATTATTATTATTATTATTATTATTATTATTATTATTATTATTATTATTATTATTATTATTATTATTATTATTAATTAATTATTGTTATTGTTTATTATTATTATTATTATTATTATTATTATTATTATTATTATTATTATTATTATTATTATTATTATTATTATTATTATTAATTTTAATTTTAATTTTTAACTTTCATAATATTAATGTAATTTTAATTTATGTTTTAGCTGATGATGGGTTTGGATAAACTCGAAACGTCCTAAATAAATGATATCAAAGCTTCTGTTCGTCTTTTTATTTCTTATAAAGTTGAGGTTCCCTAAGAACAAATCTATTGGATCTATTATATATATATATATATATATATATATATATATATATATATATATATATATAAGCTTCTCAAATACCTTAGTTATTGTTGAAAGGATTGAAATAGGTCTGAAGTTTCCGAGTGTATCACGACTTCCAG
>JABUQX010085033.1:0-10000 GCA_015478945.1 Trachelipus rathkii | reverse complement strand
ATATCAATGTAAACTATTCAAAGGAATTTCTTTTCAAATATACTATGAGTCATTCATTTTTTACTACAATTGTACGAATTTTATTAAAAACATATACTTTACATACCTTAAAGCAGTAAAGCAGTAAAACAAAAGAGGTGTTATTACCTAACACCTAGGGGATTAGTATGCTTTTGTTTACTGCTTTACTGCTTTAACTCTTGCTTTTACTGTTTAACTTTCTGCTTACTCCTTTAACTCCATGTTTACTGCTTAACTCACCATGTTTACTGCTTTTACTCATATATTTATTAACATTACATACCTTAAAGCAGTTAAAGCGTAAATCAAAGAGGTGTACCTAAGGGATTAGATATGCTTTTGTTTTTACTGCTTACTGCTTTTAACTTTTCTGCTTTTACTGCCTTTAACTTACTGCCTTTTACTGACACTTTAACTCTCTGCTTTACTGTCCTTTAACTTTCTGCTTTACTGCCTTATACTTTTCTGCTTTACTGCTTTACTTCTTTACTGCTTTAACTCACTGCTTTACTGTTTTAACTCATATATTTATTAACATTATGTTTTCTTTTATATTTTTTATTTTTGTTTTATTACTTTTTATTTATTATTTTTTATTTATTATTTCTATTTTTATTTTTGTTTTAATACTTTTTTATTTTTAATTTGTATTGTAAGAATAAAAACACACAGAGTTTCTGTTATATAAACATTTTATTTTAATAAAATTGTACGAAAATTTATTAAAAAAACACATAACTTTACAGACCCTTTAAACAGTAAAACAGTAAATCAATAACGGAGGTGTTGCTTAGCAACAAGGGTTAGTAAGGTTTTGATTTACTGCTTTACTGTTAATTAAAAACTCATTATTCATTGTATCTACTTGAAGAGTATGGATGTGGAGAAATTTACGTTCCGAAGTCCCGCTACATGTCTTGTAGCTGGGCCAACAGGATGTGGTAAAACCTTTCTATTATTAAATATTTTAAAGGAAATGGAGATTTTTGAACAAACCCCTGTAAAAATAATATGGTGTTATAATGTTTATCAGGAAAAATTTAAAGAATATAAAGATGTGATTCAATTTCATGAAGGCATATACGATATTAGATCGCTGGACTATATACAAGGCCACAAAATTATTGTATTATTAGATGATTTAATGCACAAATTAAATTTGGAAATAGCAGAAGCGTTCACAGTTTATTCTCACCATCTAAATATCTCTGTGTTTTTCATAACGCAGAATATTTTTCATCAAAGCAAGCATATGCGAAGTGTTTCTTTAAACACACAGTATTTACTGTTGTTTGGTCAGAGAAGAGACATGAGTCAAATTAATGTATTGGCAACTCAAATGTTTCCCATTCAAAGGAAAGAGTTCTTAAAAGTATATAAAGAGGTACCTTCAATCCCCCACAGTTATTTGATGTGTGAACTTCACCCCAAAAACACGCACAGAGTGCTGCTCCGTACCAACATTCGGCCCTATGAGATAGAAACTGTATACATACCTGAATAATGAGTGCTCTAGTTGCAAAGTATTTACTTCTTATAAAAAAATTTAAAAAGCTGAAACCTTCTGAAAAACGTAAACTAATTAGTGAGGATGAGAAATTCATCCAGTGTGTATGTGAAGTCTGTTTAAATCTTATAAAAGGAAATGTTCCTTTAAACAGGCCTCAGAAGGTAAAGCTACGGCGTTATAGAAACATCATTAAAAAAAACTCTCCCTCAACATTAAAAATTTGAAAAATAAAAAGAAGTTACTACAGAGAGGAGGAGGAGTATTCCTGCCATTACTCTTCTCCGTTTATAGCTCCCGCTGATACACTCGAAGTTCCAATTTTTGTTGCCTCATCTTTTGATGAAGTCAATCTTGATCACCACCTATATTGATGGATTCATTCTTTGAGACTCATCTTTTGGTTCTACCTCTAGATCATAAGCTGCCCACCAAGCCGCGCAGCATGATCCCACCGCGCGAAGGCCCACGAACCCGCACCCGCAGGTGCGTCCCCCGCGTACCCCCCGCCGCGCGCTGCCCGCAGGCGCAATATCCCGCGTTATCGCCCACCGCCGCGTGACGCCCGCAGGCCAACAATATTTCCCGCACGAATAAAATATATATATATATAATAATATATATATAGATTATTTTTATAATATATTTTAATTGAGTAAAAAAAGTATATAAAGATCTATCATATTTGGTTGGTGAAGTTTAGTTCTTTCAAAATATATTATATATATATATAATATATATATATATATATATATATATATATATACTATGGAGTCATTCATTTTTATTTTATCTTAAACATTTAAAAAAATTTCTTTTCAAATATACTATGAGTCATTCATTTTTATTTCATACTTAAACATTTTTATTAAAAACATTTTCGCGAACCTAAAACTGTAACTCATTACATCCCTATTATTTAACATATATTTATAACATTATTTTTTACTTAATACTTTTTACTTAATACTTTTTAATTTATAAATTTTTAAAAATTGTATGTAAGAAGAAAAATCCAGAGTGTCTGATATATAATCATTTTATTTTACTACAATTGTACGAAATATTTATTAAAAACATAAACTTTACATACCTTAAAGCAGTAAATCAGTAAATCAATAGAGGTGTTACCTAACACCTAAGGGATTAGTATGCTTTTGTTTTACTGTTTTACTGCTTTAACTCATGTTTTACTGCTTTAACTCATTGTTTTACTTGCTTTAACTCACATATTTATTAACATTACATACCTTAAAGCAGTAAATCAGTAAATCAATAGAGGTGTTACCTAACACCTAAGGGATTAGTATGCTTCTGTTTTACTGCTTTACTGCTTTAACTTTCTGCTTTACTGCTTTAACTCACTGCTTTACTGCTTTAACTCACATACATTACATACCTTAAAGCAGTAAATCAGTAAATCAATAGAGGTGTTACCTAACACCTAAGGGATTAGTATGCTTTTGTTTTACTTCTTTACTGCTTTAACTTTCTGCTTTACTGCTTTTAACTCACTGCTTTACTGCTTTAACTTCACATAAACATTACATAAACCTTAAAGCAGTAAATCAGTAAATCAATAGAGGTGTTGCCTAGCAACAAAGGGATTAGTATGCTTTTGTTTTACTGCTTTACTGCTTTAACTTTCTGCTTTACTGCTTTAACTTTCTGCTTTACTGCTTTAACTTTCTGCTTTACTGCTTTAACTTTCTGCTTTACTGCTTTAACTCATGTTTTACTGCTTTAACTCATGTTTTACTGCTTTAACTCATATGTTTTACTGCTTTAACTCATATATTTATTAACATTACATACCTTAAAGCAGTAAAATCAGTAAATCAAAACTGTGACCTAACACCAAGGGGGGGGATTAGTATGCTTTTGTTTTACTGCTTTACTGCTTTAACTCATGTTTTACTGCTTTAACTCATGTTTTACTGCTTTATCTCATATGTTTTACTGCTTTAACTCATATGTTTTACTGCTTTAACTCATATATTTATTAACATTATGTTTTTTATTTTGTTTTAATACTTTTTATTTATTTTATTATTATTTTTATTTATTTTTATTATTATTTTATTATTTTTATTATTTTATTTTATTATTTTTATAATACTTAGTGATATTTACTCATGCCTATTCTTTATATTTATTTAAACACACATACACACACACACACACCACACCACACACACACACACACGACACACACACACACTTATACACTTATACCACCACATTCACTATGAACACTTATACACACATTTCCTAATGACACTTACCATTTACCCATAGGACACGTACAATTACACTTACACCACACACACACAAGTTTACTTACACTCACCACACAATTTACTTACACACGCAGATGTACTTACACTCACACAGATTTACTTTACACTCCACAACACAGATTTACTTACACTTCACACACAGATTTTACTTACCATACACAAGATTTACTTACAACACACAGACTTTACTTAACACACCAATTTACTTTACAACACACAACACACACACCCACACACACGCACACTGCACTTACACATATAACGTATAATTTATTCAAACATTTTATGTTTTAATTAAACTCGGTACATTAATAGCACCCAATGAAATATAATTAAAAATTATTTTTCAAAGTTTAGGGGTGAGTTTTATAATAAATCAATGATTATCTTTGAACAAAGGATTTATGATTAACTGTTAATACTTTTTGTTTATCAATCAATTTTATAACTATCAAGTTTAAAATAACTTTTATCTAAATTTTATGAAATTTTATTAAAACATGTATTTAACGTACCTTAAAGCAATAATCGAGTAAATCAGTAAGGTTCAGCCCCCCTAAAAAAGGGCCCAAAACCCCCCTCTTAACCCCCCCCACCAAGCATTGCCACGGTTTTGTTCTATTGACTTACTGCTTTAATCATCTTAGCCATGTAATAAGTATAAAAATAACAAAATAAGTTCTTCTCTGCTAACGTAACATGTATTTTATTAAAATCATTCTAAGTTTTTTTAAAAATAACAATTATTCACTTACATTTATATTATTCGCTCAATGTAAACCAAAAATGTCACAAAGCATTTTCCGTAGTAAAAGATTTTTAAAATTTTATTATTATAATAACTATTATTATTATTATTATTATTATATTATTATATTATTATTATTATTATTATTATTATTATTATTATTATTATTGACAATCCATCACGAGAAAACACAACAACCCGCACTCCTTACAGATACGAAATTGACCTCTCTCTTGTAAAATGCGTTGAAATAACTACTTTAGGCCTAATTTTAGGATAATCCTTTTTGTAAGCCCGGGGCGATGTTAGCCTAATTCCAGGTCAAAAAATATTTTAAAACTGACCTTTTTCTGTAAAATGTGGTGCAATAACTACGTTAGGCCTAAAATTTAGGCCTAATTTTAGGATAAGCCTTTTTGTTATCCCAGACTGATTTAAGCCTAATACCAGGTCAAAAGTAATTCCAGTATAGACAAGAATCATTTTATTATATAAATTTTTATTTAAATATATTTATATAACTAAAACATGCTGGATCGGTAAGTTCCTTTAAGCAGTTAAGAAGGAAATGTTTTCCTTACTTGTGATTTGTCGGAGTAATCCTTATCTCTATATGACCTCGTATGTGATTGGTCGAGAATTATTTTATCGTCATTTGAAAATTAACTTTGTTCTTTAAACTTGTTTTTGAGGCAGGTGTGTTTTATTATCTTTTAGACCCCAAACTCATTTTAAAAATCATAAAGTCATTTTTAGCTGCTAAAGCGGTTGCACAAGTTATCTGGATTTGGTATTAAAAAGGTGTTTTGCATTTTGACTAAAGTGTATATCATATTATATAATAAATACTTACATTGAGGAATAATTATTAATTTCACTAGAATACATAATAATAAATTAATTCACTAGATTTATAGTACGATCACGTGTGAAGCAAAACGCAAGGAGCGCCCGCAAAGCGCGACCCGGTGCGAACCGACGCATGAACCCGCCGGCGTAATATTTACTACGCGGTCGCGGAAAATATTTTCTTTATGATACGCGGTTGTAAACTTTATCTACATCATTTTATGTATTTTTCAAATATTACCGTTTCCTAGTATTATGAGTCGTCCCATTTATTTCTTTACTTGAACATTTTTTAATTTTATTTATAGAAAATACCCTTTCACTGGTAAAGTTTCTTGAAAACATTTAGTTTTGAAAAGAACATTTTGTTTTGTAGAAAAGCAGTTTGTTTTATTTATCCTAAAGTTATAATTCCTTGAGGGAAATAGAACAAATACTCCGGCTGTGATGTAGGTCATGTTCCTCTTTGTGGTATGCCTATAAGATCTTATTACTTTAAGGAATGTAAAACAAGTTTTATATGCCTTAAAGTTACACCTATATACGACGTAGAGTTAATGTATAGAAGTTATCCCATTCCCTCCCTTTTCAAGGTATGTCTTTACGGTTTTAATCTTCTCTATGTATAAGTTATGAAAAAGTTGTTTACTTAATCTAAAAAATTATTACATAATTATATATTAATTAATTAAATACACAATGCGTGTACATGCATAATAAACTTCCCCCTCATTGTACAAACCGTAATTTCTCTTTATGGATTTCCAGTATTGGTATCATATCATTATACTTCAAAATTACATCGAAGTATGTAAGTTCATACCTCTTCTATATCAGATGTTGTATGCATTCGGCAGCCATCGAGAATACCTCCCTTGGTTTGTAATAAACACTGATATACCAGGACTTTAAATAAACTAATGCGCTTGAACACATGTTATAAGGTTCGTAAATATACCTTGATACAGTACACAAATTAATATTATACATACTGAATGGGACGGTTGTCCAAAAGATACAACCTACTGGGGATGTATGCCCTACCACTTGAAAATACAACAGCTCCATATTCTTCGCGACCGCGTCAGTAAAGTATTACCCGCGTGGTTTCATGCGTCGTTCCGCACCGGGTCGCGCTGCGGGCGCTCTTGCGTTTTTGCTTCACGTGATCTACTATAAATCTAGTGAATTAATTATTATCTATTCTAGTGAAATTAATAATTATTCCTCAATGTAAGTATTTATTATAAATATGATATACACTTAGTAAAAATAAAACACTTTTAATACAAATCAGATAACTTGTGCACCGCTTAACAGCTAAAATGACTATGATTTTAAAATGAGTTGGGGTCTAAAAAATAAATAAAATACACACCTGCTCAAATACAAGTTTAAAGAACAAAGTTAATTTTCAAAAAGACGATAAAATAATTTTCGACCAATCAAGACGAGGTCATATAGAGATAAGGATTATCCCGACCAATCACAAGTAAGGAAAACATTCCTTCTTAACTGCCTTAAAGGCATCTTACCGATCCAACATGTTTCAGTTTGAAATATATTGATAAAAATAATAATAAATAAACAATGGCTCACATTCTTTACCTTATTATATGTCCTAATTTAGGTCTTTAAATCAGGCATGGGATAACAAAAAGGCTTATCCAAATTTTAGGCCTAAATTTAGGACCTAACGTAGTTATTGCACCACATTTTACAGAAAAAGGTTAGTTTGAAATATATTTTGGACCTGGAATTAGGCCTAAATCGCCCCCGGGCTACAAAAAGGATTATCCTAAATTTAGGCCTTAAAGTAGTTATTTCAACACATTTTACAGAGAGAGGCCAGTTTTTGTATCTGTAAGGAGTGCGGGTTGTGTTTTTTTCTCGTGATGAATTGTCAATGTACATAGATATAATAATAATAATAACCAGAAAATCCGAATTATTTAAAAAAACTTTGAAATATTTTTTAGTTAACATTGAGCGAATAATATTAAATGTAAGTGAATAATTGTTATTTTTAAATAAAAACTTAGGAATGATTTTAATAAAATACATGTTATGTTTACAGAGAAGATCTATAAGAAATGTTATTTTTATTTACTATTATTATTAAAGATAATGTAAAGCAGTAAGTCAATAGAACAAAACGTGGAATATAGCTTGGTGTAGAGGGTTGCTAGGGGCTGACCTTACTGATTTACTGATTTATTGCTTTAAGGTACGTAAAATATATGTTTTTAATAAAATTTCATAAAAATTTTTTAGTAAAAGTTATTTTAAAAACTTGATAGTTATAAATTTATAAACAAAAAAGTATTAACAGTTAATAATAAATTCTTTGTTCAAAGATAATTATTGATTTATTATAGAAGTTTAAGAAACTTTGAAATAATTTTATTTATATTTGAAGGTAATATAAATGTACGTGTTTAACTAAAACATAAAAATGTTTAATAATGAAATAGATATGTGTAAGTGAGCTGTGCGTGTGTGTGTGTGTGTGTGTGTGTGTGTGCTGTGAGTGTAAGTAAATCTGTTGTGTAAGTAAATCTTGTGTGAGTGTAAGTAAAATCTGTGTGTGTAAGTAAATCTGTGTGTGAGTGTAAGTAAATCTGTGTGTGTGTAAGTAAATCTGTGTGAGTGTACAGAAAATCTGTGTGTGAGTGTAAATGTAAAAGCTGTGTGAGTGTAAGTAAATCTGCGGGTGTATGTAAGTAAATCTGTGTGTGAGAGTAAGTAAATCTGGTGTGTGTTGTGTGTGGTGTGTGTAGTGTGTGTGTGTGTGTGTGTGTGTGATGTGTGTGTGTGTGTGTGGTGTGTAGTGTGTGTGTGTATGTGCGTTCTAAATAATAATAAACAATAAGGCATGGAAGTAAATAACACTAAGTATAATAATAAAAATAAAAATAAAATAATAAAAATAATAAAAATAATAATAAAAATAAATAAAAATAATAATAAAATAAATAAAAAGTATTAAAACAAAATAAAAAACAATGTTAATAAATATATATATTAAACGCAGTCTAACATCTGATTTTAAGCAGAGCAGAAAAGCAGATGAGAGAGAGCATGAAAATATTAGTAAAGCAGTAAAACAGAGTTTAAAGTAGTAAAAGCAGTAAAAACAAAAGCATACTAATCCCCCCTTGGTGTTAGGGCCCACCTCTATTGATTTACTGATTTACTGTTTTAAGGTATGTAATGTTAATAAATATATGAGTTAAAGCAGTAAAACATATGAGTTAAAGCAGTAAAACATAAAAGTTAAAACAGTAAAGCAGAAAGTTAAAGCAGAAAGTTAAAACAGTAAAGCAGTTAAAGCAGAAAAGTTAAAGCAGGAAACACTCTAAAACCCAAGCGAATGAAGGCACTAGTTCTTAGCTTAAATCACTATTGATTTACTGATTTACTGCTTTAAGGTAATTAAATATGCAAATTTTTAAAGCAGTAAAGCAGAGTGTTAAAGCAGTAAAGCAAATAGTTGTAAAGCAGTTAAGAAGCAGGTAAACAAACGCCATACTAATCCTAAGGTGTTAGGGTAACACCTCATATATTTTACTGATATTACTGCCTTAAGGTATAAATGTATGTGAATTAAAGCAAGTAAGCACAGATGAGTAAAAGCAGTTAAGCAGAAAGTTAAGCAGTAAAGCAGTAAAAGCAGTAAAACATATGAGTTAATCCCTTAGGTAACACATCTATTGATTTACTGATTACTGCTTTTAAGGTATGTAATGTAATAAATATATGAGAGTTAAAGCAGTAAAAACATATGAGTTAAAGCAGTAAAACATGAGTTAAAGCAGTAAAACAGTAAACAAAAGCATACTAATCCCTTTTGTTGTTAGGTAACACCTCTAATGATTTAGTCATCTACTGGTATGAGGTAGATGAAGTGGTTGTTTTCATAATACTATGATCGTTTCAATTTAGTAAAATAAAATGATTATATATCAGACATCTGGATTTTTCTTCTTACATACAATTTAAAAAATTTATAAATTTAAAAGTATTAAGTTAAAAGTATTAAGTAAAAATAATGTTAAAAAATATATGTGTTAAATAATAGGTTTGTATGATGAGTTACAGTTTTAGGTTCGCGAAAAGGTTTTTAATAAAAATGGAATGGTATGAAATGACATGATAACTTATGGGCTGTGTGAAACTAAAATTATATTATTTGGCATGAAAAAAATGGAATTAGAACTATATGAATAGTTTTTTTTGACGCGATAAAGTTAACATGCGGCGCACGCGGCGGCGGAAACGCGGAATATTGCGCCTGCGGGCGCACGCGCGGGCGGGTACGCGGAAAGACGGGGACGCGCGGGTCGCACCTGCGGGTGCGGGGCGCATCCTTTGAGTTTTTCACTGTCTCAAATGGTGTAGCTCCTTTAGATGCCTGATATTCTGTCGTGCTATAAGTGTAGAAAAATACTAACTCATATAGGAAGCCTCCTTCAGGCACACTTGTAAATATACACCATTCGATCACTTCTACCTTATTTACCTAGGGGTTAGACACATATTAGGCTATTCTAGGCTCAGGGGAGGCTAGATCTT
>JABUQX010085032.1:15000-20220 GCA_015478945.1 Trachelipus rathkii | reverse complement strand
CCCTCCCTATCCACCCGGTCCATGACTTTGATCTATTGATTCTAATGATTCACGGTCACATATCGGTATCATTTTCGGAATAAACATAGTACAAAAATAAGTCTTATATACTAACCAACGAATATTTGCTAACATAACATATTGTTTTCACATTAATAAAACTAACATAGCATTACCAGAACTAAGAATAATAATATAATGTACAATGACAAAACCTAACACCTTACGCACGAATAAACTACTAACATTAACAAAGTTCCATACTTAACACAGTAAAGTACCTAGCATAGCGTACAAAACGTAACCTATTCACACTTTTCAAGCATAATCTCTAACATATCATGTTAGATTTTACATTAACATTATTGATTTACGTCGCATTTCGAATATCATTTCGGATAAACATAGCACAAAAATGAGTTCTATATATACTAACCAGCGAATATATGCTAACATAAACAATGTTTTCACATTAAAAAAGCTAACATAATCATTACCAGAACTAAGAATAATAATGTACAATGAAAAACCTAACACAACTACGCTCTATTAAAACTGATTAACATTAACAAGTTTCCACACTTAATACAGTAAGTAAACTAACATTGCATTACAAAACGTAACCTACTCCCCTACTTTTCTATCATATCTCTAACATATTAACGTTAATTTTTCATTGACACAGTAATATTTAACAAAAATTTTTATCATAACCTTGTCTAATCATCATACTGATCGAAAATAACTGTAAAACATAACAAAGTTTTATCAAAACATAACATAAAAAATAATTCTTTGAATAAAATATCACAGTAAATTGTAATAGTTACCGATTTTAAAGCAGTAAATCAGTAATAGTAAATCAACCTATCACCCTCCCACACCCTCCCACATGACCTTTTGATTCTATTGACTCATTGATTCATGTCATATTTCGAGTATCATTTTCGGATAAACAAAACACAAAAATAAGTTCTTTATATACTAACCATCGAATATATGCTAACATACCATGTTTTCACATTATAAAGCTAACATAGGATTCATATGACACTAAGAAAAAATGTACAACGACAAAACCTAACACAACTTACGCATGGAATAAACTGTAACATTAACAAAGTTCCACACTTAATACCATAAAGAACTAACGATTGCATACAAAACCGTAAACCTATTCATATTTTCCAAGCATACTCTAACATATTAAAGGTTAATTATACATTGCGACGATAAATTCAATAGTGTTAATGTAAATTAACATTGACAGTAGGAGAATGCTTGTTTCTTCACAAATACGTTTTGTACGCTGTGCTTGGTACTTTACTGTTGTTAAGTTATGGAACTTTGTTAATGTTAGTAGTTTATTCACGCGCTTAAGGTGTGTAAGGTTTGTCGTTGTATATTATATTCTTAGTTCAGGATATGCTATGTTAGCTTTATTAAGTGTGACAAACAATGTTACGTAGCATTTATTCGTTGGTTGAGGTATATAAGAACTTATTTTGTTTTGTACTATGTTTATATCCGAAATGAACTCGATTATGTTGACCTGAAATCATTAGATCAAATAGGATAAAAGGTCATGGACGGGGTGGATTGATAGGGAGGGGCGGAGAGGGGAACGGGTGGTTTGATTACGATTTACTGATTTTTTACTGCTTTAAAATTCGGTAAACTATTACACTTTACTATGATATTTTATTCAAAGAACTTATTTTATGTATGTTTGGATAAAACTTGTTATTTTATGTTAATGCTTGGAATAAAAACTTTGTTAGTTTTGCAATTTAGATGTTGAAGATGTTATTGATATATTTTGGTAAAAGGTTATGATAAATTGTTAAATATTACTTGATAATGTAGAAAAAATTTGTTACGTTAGCATATTATTCGTTTATGGATCGTATGATAATCGGACAAGGTTATGATACATATTTGCTAAATGTTGCTGTGTCAGTGTAAGATTAACGTTAATATGTAAGAGATATGCTTGAAAAATGCTAAAAGTATTAATCAGGTTACATTTTGCATGCAATGTTAGTTACTTATGGTTTTGTTTAAGTGTGGAATTTGTTAATGTTAACCAGTTCTATTCTGTTGTGTAAGTGTGTTTAGGTTTGTCATTTTGTACATTATATTTTCTTAGTTTCCATGTTACGCTTGTTAGCATTTAATTGATGTGGAAACTTTATTACGTAAGAGTATATTCGTGATCAGTAGGATAATTAACCAATGTTGTGATAAATTTTACTTACTATTACCCGATGTTATTAAGATTACATTGTTATGTTAGAGGATATGATTGGACAAAGTAGTGAATAGGTTAAGTCTTTGTATGCTATGTTAGTTACTTTTACTGTTGTTAAGTGTGGAAACTTAGTAAGCGTTAACAGTATTCAATGTTTAAGGTGTGTCAGGTTTGTCGTTTTGTATTATATTCATAGTTCAAATGATGCTAAGTAATAGTTTTATTTAATATTGTGAAAACTTTGTTAACTTAGCATCTATATTCGTTGATCAGTGTAAAAAGAATTATATTTATGTTATTGTTTATCCAAAAGATACTCGAAATGTTGACTTGAATCAATTAAGATCAATAGATCAAAGATCAATGAGATGATGTGGGCATGTGTTGGCCGTTGATTTACTGATTGTAGGTTATGTAAAACATGCTAATTTTAGTAAAAATATGACCTGAATCAATAGATCATTAGATCAATGATTAATAGATTCAATAGATCAATAGATTCATAGATCAATAGGAGTTTAGGTTGGGTGGTTTGATTTACTGATTTACTGATATGTAAAAACATGACAATTTTACTAAAAAATATTACTTGAACTAGATCAATAGATCAATAGATCAACATAGATCATGGAAGGGCTGAGGAGGGCAGTTTTGATATTTACTGATTTACTGAATTACTGCTTTAGGGTATGTAAAACGTTGCAATTTTAGTAAAAACATTATGACTGAATAATAGATCAATAGATCAATAGATCCATAGATCAATGTAACACCTCTGTTGATTTACTGATTTACTGATTTAACTGCTTTAGGGTATGTAAAACGTAAATTTGTAAGTAAAAAAATAAAAAAATAAGAAATTTATTATTTATTTATTTAATTATTTATTTATTTTTTATTTTATTTTTTTTTTCTTGATGGTTCTGAAACCATCATTTTGAAATCTACAGAACTCGATAACATATTAGGATACCAACATTGTTGATTATACGATGTTTCATTAACTCAGCCACCGCATCCGGATCCAGCACCGGGCCATACTGATCTGAATCCTCTCAGACTCCTCCTTCCTGGTCTATTTTTCTTCCTTCCTCTCTTCTTCCTTTTCTTCATTTTCTCGCTTCTTCCTCTGTAAGCTATTTCTCTTCTATTTCAGTGAGGGGGACCCCCTCCGGGGGGTCTCTGGACTTGGATCGATACCAACTCCAGACTCGTTCTCCGACTTCCCGAAATCCGAACTCCTTTCTCCAAGTTTCAGGTCTTTGATTATTTAGGGGGGCAGCGCTCCCCCTACGGGGGAGCGCAGAGGGACGTAATCTCGTCTCCGAAATTACGTATATACCTCACATCCAAATTGTTAGCCCGATTACGTTAAGCCTAACATGGTTTTCAGGGCGAATTTGACCTTGGCGCTAAGGGGGCAGCACCCACTTAGGGGTGACCTACGGTCACCAAAACTCGGCGGTGATCAATTACACTCACGGAAGAACGTTAGGCCTAATCTTCACTCGGAATTGGAGGCGGCAAAAGGGCGTAAGCGACATATTTCACCTTCGCTCTCGGGGGGAGGTACCCCCTATATACATCCTAGCGACTTGAAAACTCGTCGGTATCGAGCTTAATACCTCAAAAGATTATATTCCAAGTTTCAGACCGATACCTCTAACCGTTTTCGAGCAATCGCCTGCATCGGCTCATCTGTCGTCATACTACTTATATATATATATATATATATATATATATATATATATATATATATATATATATATATATATATATATAATATATATATATATATATATATATATATATATATATATATATCTACTCATATATAGTATATATTATATATATATATATATATATACGCGTACACACACACTATATACATTACAGTAGGCTGTAACACGACCCCAGAGCACCTTCCACTTGCGGTTCACACTAGGTATTACTTTAGTTTTAAAGAAAAAATTATCTAATTTTTTTACAAATTTTTCGACGTTTCGCGCAAACGAGGCAATGTTAAAAAAACACTTATTGGTAGCATTAATACTAAACTAACTTTTAACGTGGACAAAAACAATTATTGGCAACTTTTGGGAAGCAGACACGGAAATTTGAAATCTTAACGTACACCTAGTACTGTATTAAATTGCATTAGTAAAAATATAAAAATCTTACTTTAAGCCTTTTCTAATTTTTTTTTTAACATTTTCTGCAGTAAAATTCTTCGAGCTGATATACAAAAATGTCATTTGTCTTTAGTGTAAGATATCTAGTTTCTCTAGTTACATGCATAAGATATCTTCGTAAAAGGCTGACCTTATATATATATAATTATATATATTTATTAATATATAATATATATATATATTATATATATATATTATATAGTATTATATATATATATATATATATTATATTAATATATATATATATTATTATATATATAATTCATCATTCATCATTCATCATCATCATCATCATCATAATGGTTCAGATTTTCCCTCTAGTGATTAATTCTTACACCATTTATCAAATCATGAAATGAAACTCAGACAATTCGTCAGTGCAATAATCACTTAGAGTTCACTACACGATAGTAATTTAAGTTTACTCAACTTCAAATGTCTAGCTAAATTGGCTCACTTAGGATCTCTTAAATCTTAATCTGCACATCTCTTTCATCGAAGAAACTTAATATTTTAACTTATCATATATTTAATTAATTTATATTAAAAGAGTGTTCGTCCTTTATTTTTTGCAGCTTTATGGAAGGATTATTTTTCTGATTTATATTCTTCGAAGATTCAGCATATAATATAGCTCCAATTTTGCTCCGTCCCAAAAGTCGTGGTTCTATTACTCTACGGTTTCAACCGACCCTTTCGATCAGCCAAATATTGACCCAAACATATTTGATGATGAAGAGAAAGATTTAGAATCTTTGTAAGAGGAGGTGTGTTTTA
>JABUQX010085032.1:10000-12500 GCA_015478945.1 Trachelipus rathkii | reverse complement strand
ACGACATTCCATGTAATATATATTATATATATATATATATATATATATATATATATATATATATATATATATATATATATATATATATATATATATATATATATACGTGGCGTATACAGGGTGGGGGGCAAGGGGGTCATGGCCCCCCCCGAAATTTTTTAGACACTAGAAATTTTTTAAGTATCATATCCGTTTATAATATAAAGTGCAGAGTTTAAATTAAATTTATATAATTCGTCGCTGTCAGGAACAAATCTCGTAAGTCCTTTGGGGAAGTTTTTACAGGAGAAATGAGAACCGTTAAATAATTTTACTTTTTTTTTTTTTTTTTTTTTTTTTTTATTTAAAAGAAATAAAACACCCTTCCCTCACTCGGGCAAGAGCCCTAATCAAGAGGAGGTGTACTCGTTTAAGCGTCCGAGCAGGACGAAGCCAAGCCTAAGGGGAGAATAGCTCACATATTCTCCCACCCGACCAGTTGCGAAGCTGGGACCCTTCGCTTTGTTTGGCGAGTGCTCTAACACTGAGCTATCGGGCGCTTTTATATAAATAAATATAAAATTACAAAAAAAATTAAAAATATTAACCACATAAAAATATAAATATCACCAGAATTAAATCTTTATTTACTATTTCCACTATCCACTATCGATTATTATCACCTATTATTATTATCAACTTACTATCATTTTCTTCAATAGTATATATATATATATATATATATATATATATATAATTATAGTATATATATATATATATATATATATATATATATATATATATATATATATATATAAAAAAAAATAAGTATTAATGTAAAATTTACCTATAACTATATAAAATATAATATATTATATATATAATATAGACAGAAGAGTGAGGCACTAGAGCGAGAAGAGGGCGATGGTCTTTCCTTTAAAATTTCTTTTGTTGCCTCTCTCTCTCTCCTCTTTCTCTCTCTCTCTCTCTCTCTCTCTCTCTCTCTCTCTCTCTCTCTCTCTCTCTCTCTCTCTCTCTCTCTCTCTCTCTCTCCGCATTACTTAGTAATGAGATAACATTGTGGTGTCTGTGTAAAACTATCGATCTATTGTTTTAAGGGTATAATATCAAGTTGCTAGTGAAGTTATAGTTTTGTACTTTGTGTTTAACATTTTTTGTTCTTGTTGTCCAACTTAAAAAATAAAAAAAAATATATGAAAAGAAGAACAGATATTAGAGACTTTTTCCACAAAAAAAGTAAGCACTATGGTAATAAAGATTCCTGTTATTCAAAGAGTGAGGTTCTCGGACTCGAAGAATCAGTTTCTCCTGGAACTTCTGTAACTGCGATAGCAGCTGAAAAATCTCAAGTAGACGGTGATGTTTTTCCTTCACAAGCGTCTATAAGTCAGGCGCAATCAAGGAATACAGTAAGGATTGTTCATCTCAACGACATTGGCAATTTCATAGGTACGGTATTTAGCAATAAGGAAAAAGTGGAAATATTAAAATATCTCTGGAAACCAGATTCAAAATAAATATATTTCCTGCTCAGGAAGGCAAAGGTCGGAAAAGATATTTTCAAAGAAAGTGGCTTAATGATATTAAGTGGTTAGCTTACTTTGATAAAAACGTTGTGGTTTATTGCTCAAATTGTGTATTTTATTTTTTTACAGGTGTCAACACCACACACGGGCAGAACCCTATTCAGGGAGGGGGTGTTGCACGCCAAAATTTCATCCGCTAGCACTAAATATATATATATTATATATATATATATATATATATATATATATATATATATATATATATATATATATATATATATATATATATATATATATATATATATATATATATATATCTTTTTGGAAAACAAACGAAGGTAAAGAAAACACAAGGAATTGAGTGTTTTTGTCTCGAGACGTATTCAAAACTTTAAAGAAAAGCCATTAAAATTTGTCAAAAAAACACGAGGGCAACTAAATATCACAAAGAGTCGTAGAAAAGAGATTTGGTGTAGAAAAGCAGGTTCGAGGAAAAAATCGAGAGCATCGACAAACAGATTGACAGTCTCAGAAGAAAGAAGGCCGAAGACTGTAGAAAGCGGCTAATTCCAATTGTTGAAACAATTCGATTATGTGGTAAGCAGAATATATGTTACGATGGAAATCATGACTCAGGTCGAATCGAACATCTCTTGGCCTGTGTGGGGAAACGATGGCAGTTTTCGGAGTCTTTTAAAATATCGTGCTAATGCTATCGTTACGTTGATATTGATTCTCTTACGATCAAAGATTTTTTGTGTTTCGTCTCAATAAATGATTTGACGGGAATAAGTCTTGCAAAATTAATTGAAGAAAAAGTAACTGAACTTGTTTGGATATGAATAATCTAATCTTATATTTATGCCTCACAAGGCTTCTAAAGTTCAAAATATTAAAAGTACAATTGGAATAATATCAGAATGTTGTGCATTTTTTCTTGTAAGTGCTAAGAGGAAAAAAAGTGTTGAAGAAAA
>JABUQX010085032.1:0-5000 GCA_015478945.1 Trachelipus rathkii | reverse complement strand
CAACATTTTCTGATTGCATAGCAGTGTTACTATGGAATAGGGAAACTTTTTGATTCAAACAATCTTTTAAGCATATCATAAGTTCTTTTCCAGCGTGTAGAAACGTCTTGAATTAATTTATGCTGTTTTTGACATTAGCTGCATCTGTTTAAAGTTTTAAGCTTTGTAGCTGCCGTTGCTGAATGGTGAAAATGAGGGGATATGCTTCTGCAAGTAATAAAATATCTCTTTAAAAGACTTCTGACATAATATTGAATCGTGAAATGCATAGTTGCAACATGTGAATAAAACGTGAAATTGATATAGCAAGCAACTCTCCCTTATACCAGCTACCATGTGTTTGGTCCATTATCCCGTATCACTAAATGAATTCTATTTTTTAGAATATTGAAAAAATGTCAAAGGCCCTTATAGGATCTGACAAATGACAAAGATTTTCGCCATATTGGCTACAAAATTGGCTATATTTTTATTTTTTTGGAAAATAAGTTTCTAAAAGTTCATTTATACATCGAAATAACTTTCCCCTTATGTTGACGTAATTTATTTTTTATAAAGCTCAATATTCGGCCCGAATAGTTCGGCAAAAAGCCGAATACCGAATATTCGGCATTTTGGCCGAATAGGCCGAATACCGAATACTTACCGAATATTCGGCACATCCCTAATATATATATATATATATATATATATATATATATATATATTATATATTTTGTGTGTGTGTATTATATATATATATATATATATATATATATATATATATATATTATATTATATATTATATATAATATATATATATATTATATATATATATATATATATATATATAAGTTAAGTGATTCGTTGATTCTCTTTCTCCCTAGCATTCGCTCTCTTGGCAGTTTATTTTGTTTCGGCTGACCTTTATTGGTCATTCAGTTAATAAGATTAAATTTCTTTAAACAGATTAATGATTATCTCCATTTTTTAGGGTTAGAGGAGCTGACAAACTTAAGAATTGCGCGCTTCATCATGCCCGAAGTGACATCGGGAAACACAAACGCTCCAGTTATCATGATCGGGAAAAGGCCTCCAGATCTTATCAAAGAGATTACTTATGAAGTTTTCCATAGTTCAAATATTTATATTTATGTTTTAGGCCATTTATATATTATATATATATATATATATATATTATATATATATATATATTTATATATATATATATATATATATATATATATATATATATATTTTTTATATATATTATATATATATATATAATAAATATATATATATATAATAAATATAGAAACATTATATATATAATTTTTTATAATTAAGTTAATAAATATATTAATTATATTTATTTTTATATATATATATATATATATATATACATATTAATATGATATATATATATTATATATATTATATATATATATATATATATTTATTTATTTTATTAATTTATTTATTTATTAATTTATTTATTTATTAATTTATTTGTGAAACTGCGAGAACATACTTTGTGATGAAAAATAAAAAATCCCATGAAATTGTTTTTAGTGAATTAATTTTCCTCTATGAGATCAATTAGGTAAGATTTTAAAATTAATAATAATATATAAATATTATTATTAATAATAATAATAATTAATAACTAATAATAATAATAATAATAATAATATTAATAATAATAATATTAATAATTAATAATAATAATAATAATAATAATAATAATAATAATAATAATAATAATAATAATAATAATAATAATAATAATAATAATAATAATAATAATAATAATAATAATGATAATAATATAATAATTAATAATAATAATAATATAATAATAATGGTAATAATAATAATAATAATAATAATAATAATAATAATAATAATAATAATAATAATAATAATAATAATAATAATAAAAGTCAAGATCATCAACAACAACAACAACAACAACAACAACAATCAAAGAAAAATACACAGAGAAATGGCCTGATACTGAAAAGAGAAATTTAGAAAGCAAAGTCTCGTGGCACACTTTATCAAAACCTTTCGATATATTTAGAGTTAATGCAAAAGATTCAGAGGAATCCAAAAGGCAAAGAACCAAGACTCGGAAAATATGGAAAGAAGATCAACAGTTGAGCAATGAGCAGTATAGGTGATGGTGATGATAGTGCGGATAGGTGATGAAGTGATAGAGAAGTTATTAAAGGAAAGTATAAAAAAGTTGGGCACAGGGTAGTACCATGAAAACACCACTATTGATAGGTTTAAAGGCTGAACGGTGCAGTCTTAAACGACTTGTATACAACAAACGGAATAAAAATTAGGTCGAAGACCACAGGACGATGGATGGTTGTTAAAAGAGGAAAGCTTGAAAATCAGGATTTTGTAACAGAATCTCTCGAAGGTTTCGATATGCCCAGTGCTACTCCAAAGGATTCGATGAAATGCCGAAGAACAGAGGGCTAAGAGCTAGAGAGATAATAAAAAGTTTGCCAGTCTTGAGATCTTTACTAATGCCATACTGGCAACCAGTGAAAAGATTTGACGCCAAAAGATGTTTACAAATCTTCACTCAAACCAAGCCATCAAAAAACTTTAATCGCTAAAATAATTTAAGACAGTTCAAATCCCCAGACCAAACCACCCCCCTCTATGGGAGAGATTCGAAAAATTTGGACAGTGTTAATGTTAAAGGAATAAGACGATGGCAAGATGGTTGAGAGGGGTCTCACTTATTTGGCACAGGTTGTGTGAACGCACACATACAGGAAGAAGGAAAGTTTAAAGTTGACAGAGGTGGACAAAATACTTTGGTAAAACAGGATGTAAGTTCAGGAGCACAATATTTAAGAATCACAGGTGGATCACTGTCAGGGTCGTTGTCCTTCTTTGTAATAATCTCGAGAAGAAAAGAAATCATATCCTTAGTAAAAATACCGATATTAGGTACAAATAAGTTGAAGGTAGGTTGAAAGGGAGGAATACCTCTAGTGGAATAAGAAGCAAAGGTATGAACGAAGAGGTCAACTTTTACTGAAAGTAAAAGAGCTGTAGTGCCGTCAGAAGAAACTTGAGGATGAAAAGAAGAAACAAAGTTGGAGTCTGATGAGTATATGAGTGGTTGTATTTTTGTATGAAAGTTTTTCTAGTATAGTTTCCATAGAGTGAGAAGAAGCGAAATTGGACGGTATGAAGATGGTTGATTTCGGTTTTTTCATGGTTTATTGTTTTCTTCCATGTTTGTGAGATAAATTTGAGTTCCAAGAGTTGTTATATATTTTCATTTGGTAAGAAATGACAGGATCCTTTTATCGTTGGGGTTGGTTACGTTTTTCTGCATATATTTTTTAATTTGTTTGATTTATGTACATTATTAGTGTAGAGATTTGTATGTTTGTTGAGTTTATTTGTGTTGTGAGATCTACTGAATGGGTTTTGTGTTTTCGTAGTTTGTTTAATTAGGTTGCAGATTTCAGGGCTTAGGGAAGGGTTACAGTGACTCCATTGTCCCTTGTTATTTTTTGATTTTAGTTGTATATTGCTATTTAATGAAGTGAAAGAAAAGTTTCTATGTAGTGAGTGAAATTTCCCTAGTTTGCTTTTTTGTAGCTTGTGTTTATGTTTATTTTTAAGTGGAAACTGCATTAAATTATTATGGAGACATGAACGCATGCTGTATTTATTTTGGTTTTCCATATCAAATCTGTGTGTAAGAATGGTGATAAGAATACATTATCACCATTCTTACACACAGATTTGATATGTGTGTGTGTAAGAATGGTGATAAGAATACATTATCTAAAGTTTAGAGGGTCTGCTACACCTGTTTTTTTTTTATTTTATTTTTTTTTTTTTTTTTTTTTTTTTTTTTTTTTTTTTTGAATTCATCAAGGATGTGAACACCTCATGGTCTGTTGGATAATTCTAGTACCATACTGAGAAATGTGCATTGAAATCGACGGCAATAATTAGCTTGGTTATTGGTTTTTGCAGGTGTTAAATTTGTTTGCTAACTGTCTTGAGCAAAATATATCCGACTTGTGTGATGGAGATGTACTAATGTTCATTTTGTAGTGGGAACTGCTGCAAGTTATTTTGAAGTATTGATATTCATGACAGTTTTTGGTATGTTTTTTATTCATTTTGAAGTTTGCCATGATAATTTTAATGTACTCGAGTAGTACATTCCCCAGAAAGAAGCTTGTTTGTGTTTCCTGGGTTTGGACAACTTAATTAAGGCGTATGCCTATCGATACCATGAAAACTTGTATTATATGTGTTTTGTGTGGAATCCGATATTTTATTTTTTAAATTTTGATCTGCTTTTTGTTGCTCTTTTATCACTGAGTTTGGAACTATTATGAATAAGGGATGGTTTCACAATCCACATTGCACGGTACAATGTTTGGCATTAGCTGGATAGGGTTTTCAAAAGGGAAAATTTATATTTCAGAATTAATTTGTTTCAATTTAATATCAAGAGAACATATGGGGCAGATGCATCTGATGTATTGGGTCGGGATTCCTGGTGAAACCCAATTTCGAAACAATAGAAATATCCGGCCGCGATAATGAAAATGATATCTGACTGGAGCTTTGGCTTTTGAAATGACAGGATACGCGGTCAGAGCCGGAGTTGGATAATGTTAAATTAAATTAAAAAAAAGAGGGATAATATTTTTTTTAATATAAAGACTTTGAATTGGATTATTTATTTAATCATTTATGTAATTTTTAGTATCACTACTCCAAGGTAGCATATAAGAATAAAACTAAAACTCCGAAAGCATTATACTGATCAACCTTTTCCCCGACATCCTGTTGTCATACCTCCTAAGAGACAATACACCAGAAAACGGATTTCTTCCAATAGACAATTATTTGAAAGAGAGATTGATTTAGAAATTTTCTAAAATAATTTCTAAGATAAAGGTGGTTTTCCTCTTTGTCTCTCATTCTAATTATTAGCAACTTTTAGTTAAGTCATTATCTAA